>VCRD01000080.1:262095-368523 GCA_006783055.1 Trinorchestia longiramus
TTAACCATCTAGAAGAAGAAGTGAGGATGCTGCGTCTATTGGACATCAGTGATTCCGATCTCTATGAAAACAGCTCTTCGTTTGCACAGTCTAATCAACCGAGTTCTGCTCAAAGCAGCGCGATGACAACCAGTTCTCCGGCATCAATCAGCAAAAATGCAGCAGCAAAAGTGAAAGGAAATGAGGCACGTGGTATAACAAAAAGTGGTGAGACAAGCAGTTCGACCAAAATTCTTCGAAGAACTAAAAGCAAATTAAAGTTCAGAACAGATTCATTTTTCAGAGCAAAGAGCAAAGAGAAACTTCTCACCGAGAGTGGAGCTCAGGGAACCAAGAGTAAGGTGATCTCAAAGACAGCTGGGGAAACAAAACAGAGCAAGGAAAAAAGTCCTGCAGGTCACAGCTCTGAAGGACCTGACTCAACAATTTCTAAAGAGACTCTTTCCAGCAATGATGGCTCTGAAGCTGTGGAGAAACACGAGTATCTCAATGAGCACGGCTACGGTGAGTAAAACTAACAAATGTTCTGGGGGTTAAAAATAATCGAATTTGAAGAACACTCACATGTAGTTTTTTTATTGATGGATTTGTTTTGAATTAGAATTCCACTATGTGTTAGTGCACGTAAGACTTTAAATTTACCTACAAAAATCCATCCATTGTAGGATTCTTTCATGCAAAACTCATGCTCTTGACAGGGGCTTGAATAGATACACTTTTAATTTATCTCTGGGGAAAAATGTTGGTTTCAGTGAAGAAGGTAATTTCATAACAAATGTTTTCACCAATTGAAGTCAATATTTATTTTTCAAAAGCGTACTGACCTCAGGAGAGCAATTTCAGTTCCATTTTGTCGAATTACGTGTTTCATAGCATTGAGAGCTCAATTTTGCTACTACAAACCTAAACAAAATGTTACTAGCCTTGTTCTCAGAGTTACAATATACACATCATGCCAATTCTTCTTTTGAATGAAAACGTTATGGTTCTAGGAGTAGATAGTCATATTTTTTAACATTAAAAACGTTGTTAATTCATGCTGTAACTAATTTTAAGATTATTAAAACATAACATAATCATAACATTCTCGGTTCTGAATATAAGCTTTTTCCTCCCAAACTTTATGGACGTTGCATCCCTAGTGACAGCCGATGCGTCACTGTGTTTCTTATCTCTACAAAGTCATCGCTTATCTCTACATACAATAATGCACTCGTTGTGCAAGATAATTCCCAGATCTAATTGACGAAATACTGTCCTATGAGAAAAGTAACACATCGTCATCCAACACCACACAATGTTGCGTAATAATTGTTGAGTACTAATTAAAATAGACACTTCAGTCAAATTTGAAGAAGAACGAATTTAAATTTTTTTGCGATTAAAACGTGCACATATACCTGATGTAATAATTAATTTACGCAAAAAAAATCCAAATCAATGTGAGTAACTAGAACTCCATCCTAAAATGACTAAACGACTAAAAATAACTGCATGCGACAAGAAAGGTAGTATTTACCAAAGTTATTTCAAGTGACACTAAGCATTTACGAACGAGAATAAAGTTTTCGACTGTAATTATAATAAGTCGATGGATAAAATGTACCTAAAATGTACGCATATTTTGCAGATGAGCATCTAAATGAACCGAGCTACCTCATTTATCTTGGTGACCGGTACGAGAACCAGTGCCACACCTTGTTGACTCTGCTGACGAGGTAGGAGATAAGTTACGCTCCCTTGAAGCATAAGATGACGTTTACAGTCACAATTACTGGGTTAGGGAGCGAGTCATTCTTGAAATATGATGGTAACAAATAATTGAAATAAAATGTCCTGTGTTTACTAATGATTCGGGAAGTATAGGGTGGAAACTCTTGAAGGTATACACTACACTTGTAATTTTTATCAATCGCACCTCCAGTTGTTTCAGTTCTCACTTTCATACCTGTAAAATACAAATATTTTCATAGAGAACCATTGTTTCATCTAACTGATATTTTAAAATACTTATTATATTTTTGGGTAGTCTTTTATGACAGTGAGTGTTATCCCTGTAAAATTAAAAAAATAAAGTAGTTCCAAAGGCTTTCCACACATCAATTGAATCCTGTTAGGTACAAAATAAAGAACTGGAGATTCATACTCTACTTTTTGATGTTTCATACCCAGTTGCGGAAATTTTCAGCTGGGAATCGTTTTCCTTCGCATGGAAGCTTAGATAATTTGATTTTTTTTAAGCACTCATACCAAACAAAAAGATTAAAAATACCAAAATTGAAACTATATTCTCTACTACCAAGTGCCATCAGTTGTTTACAAAAAATCTATGTTTCGGAAGCTCAAGCACAAGTTTTTCACAAAACGAACATGAACTAGCAGTTTTTACGGGTGGAATTAGAGAAATAATTATGACTTATTGTCATTAAACATTCGAATGAAAGTCGTTCATATACCTGTATATAATTTAAATGACGTGGTATATCAACGTTTGCCAGCTACCTTACACTTTATCTGTTGCATGATGACACTCATTAATTCTAAACTGTGCATGAGGGAAAAAGTTCGTCTTGAAAGCACATTATTTCATTACGATTTTTTAGTTGCTCACCAGCAATGGCATTCGCTGTTTCATGACCGTACAAACATTTGGCAGCGTTGAGAAACTTCTCTTCTGAAACTCGATTACAGCAAATGAAATAAATCTTTTATCTGACGCTTAACTTGAAAATAATTGCTTTAGTACGGCAGGGCAGGCCTCAAAGAACCTCAATAACTTGTAGGAGATTCTAGATTTGTAATTACTGATTCATTTTGAAGGAGCGTGCTGACACGATATATGTATAAATCACGCACAATCTTTCATGTGCGTGCAAAACTAATGAACATTGTTCTGGAAATACATATATGAGCCCATAACCTAATGTATATATATATATATATATATATCTGGAACCAGTTTGAAAATGAACTTTTACATGGGATGAATTTTAAATATAAAGTAGCTAAAATCGGTATTTTACAAACCAATTAACCTACTGAGCTCTAATTTCACACATTTTAGGAATCTCTTGTTCGATTAACTCTGAACACACAAATTCGCATCAGTGTTTCGTCCGAAGAGAAATTATTCTTCCTTAGCAGTGAATCAAATTTAGCTTGAGTGCAAATAGAAGATTTAGTTATATATATATGCAAAAATATTTTAAATATTGTTTTATTTAAAAATATGAATTATTGTTAAAATGTTAACTATTGAATGAAGTTATTAATACCACTCTAAACATCCCTGGATGAACAACAAAACACAGACAATAATGCATGCTTTCTTTACATTATTAACTTGAGGACCCAAATACTTAGTTACCACGCTGGTCCCCTATTTCAAATTAACGAACTGACAATGTTCGGAATCTTTATCATACCCTTTTCACTACCGGAAAAAGGCTTTTTAGTTCTCTCGCTTCCGAGTTTTTGCAATCAATAAGTTGAAGGGCAACACGCACATACTTCCACTACGTGACACTCACCGAAAAATACCAAGTTGTCATAAAAGAATGGAACTCTGTATTCACTAGGTCGTCAGGTAGACGGTTTAAACGAATATCAGACTTTTAGAATTAATAGTAAAAATCGGATGCAAATTTATTTCTTAAATTGCTATTATTATTTCATCTTCATAATCAAAAAAGTGTTTTCAACGAGTTGTAGGCGAGCGTGCTTCTGTTATAAAAATTATACATGAAAATTACAACATTGGATAATCATTGCCTATGTTCGCCTTTTTCTTGATGGAAATATAAAAAAGCCATTGAAATGAGTGCTTCTGTTACTTAACAGAGTTTGCTTATAAAATATTCCCTAAATTCGATTAACGAAGGTAAATAACGTGATTCCAAAACCCTTTAATTATACTGCTGACATACGCTATTCATGAAGCCAGCTCAATCGAGTACAGTCTTTGCAAAAACATCCATTTCCAATGGGTGATATAAAGTGGGAGTTGTTTCTGTACACAAGAGTAGAGGTGAAGTTCAATATTTCTTCACCAAATTGCAGGGATGAAGTCCCTTGTTTCTTCACAAAAACACGGAGTTGAAGTCCCTTGTTTCTGTACTAAAACACAAAGCTAGAGTCCCTTGTTTCTTCAAAAAAAAAACACCAAGCTGAAGTCCTTTGTTTCTTCATTAAAGCACAGAGCTGAAGTCCTTTGTTTCTTCACTAGAACACAAAGCTGAAGTCCTTTGTTTTTTCACTAAAGCACAGAGCTGAAGACCCTTGTTTTTTCAGAATGTATCAGATTTGGTTAATTGGTCTTTAATCAAGTAAAAAGCTGAAGTTCAATTTGAAAGACAACTTGTAGCCTTTATGAACCAATCTTTTTTGAAAAAATAACCTGCATCGTTTGATAGATTTATATTTTGTCTATTCAGTTCTTTTCAGGTTCAGCTCATCTTCTAATTAATTGTGTCATGTTAAACACAAGTGTCATCAGTTGTTTCTAATTTGCAAAATTGTGCTGAAGAAACATGATTATAAGAAATTACTCTGATATGAAATCCAAGCTTTACTCAAACTTAGGAAAAAGTACATTGCACTTTGTTAAAAAATACTCGAGAGGCTTTAAGTTCCCTTGAAAAATTTTACAAGTGTCAAGACCCTGATTTCACCATTGTCTTTCGTAGTCCTAGCATTCGAGTAAATGCTTCGACTGACCTAGATTGCCTCGTAGCTCTGCGTCCCCCCTTTTAACGGGTCTCTTTTTTACTCTTCGGAAGCAAGGTTGGAGGATCACATCGAAGTCACGCAAAACGAACTCGAATCTTTAGCTCAGGGATCGAAAAATCGAGCAGAAGAGCTGTTGCGCTGGGGACACCGTCCCCAGGATCCCCTCTGTCATCGTAACCTGCGGGTAGTGAAGCTTCTGAAGGATGAATGGGGCCTCCTCAGTCAAAAAGAACTCACCAAGAAAAAACTCCAGCAAACTCTGAGTTTGGTAAGCCAAAATAAGGCAGTGGGATAGCGCTGGAAAAGTCTTAGATGAGTACAATATTTGAACAATTTAATTCACTAATAGAGACCTCAAAATTTAATACATAGAATCGTCATTGATTTTTAAGGAGATTCTTATTTCACGGAATGGGAAAATTGTCACACACAAAAGATTAATTATTATGTGTAACGTATCAGAGAACAAAACCCTCCTCCAGCCAATAATGGCTATGCATTCGCCCCAACTAGAGAAATGTGAAGTTGAACGAAGGTTCGGGTCAACGCGGCTCCAATCCAAAATTTCCTCGTAATGTGTAGTGTTATGTAGTTGGAAACGTTCACTAGCTTGGCTGGCTGGTGCAACACGTTGCAGCAGAAGATAGCAGGGGGTCTTGGTAGCCAATTCTACATTCCAATTCTGTGAGCTTGAATTGTGATGAGTATATTAGTATTGCTGTGCATACTGGTATGTTCTTGTTAGACTCCATGCAGATATGTAATACCTCCGTATACGAGTATCATACCTTCATATACGATTGTTGTGTTATAGTTGATGAAATTGATTTTAAACGAATATTTTCAAAAATTATCTATCATTTCTCAATCCTTTGTTTTCTCTCCCGAAACTCGTCCTTGCTAATCCAAGGCTGGCAAGTAAACATTGAAAATTTGGTTAGAAAAAAATAACCCGAATTGATAATCGAAAAGGAATGCTCGATACTGGAGGAAAATACTTCCATCTCAACGTACACGGTTCATTAAATCAAGTGATTTTATAAAAAGTTTTCTAATATGCGTGCCATAAAAATTTCAAGAATATTTTTGTATAATTTGAAGTGGAAAATGGTTCTAGTTTAAAAATCTGATTTGAAAGTGCGTTGTTTTAATTTCAGAAATAGTGTTGCCTTAACAACTTTAAATAAATTTCTCTCGACTGCATTTGAGCCTGTATTGGAAATATACGTTTTTTTTGTTGTTTGTAAGGCTTAGAGCAAAAAATAATACGGAATACACGACTTACGAAATCTCGAAGCTTCAAGGTTCTACAAAATGAGGAATTAAGTTGCCTGTTATCCTATCACTCGGTTTATTTCATATAGAACACATTTAACCATGATATATTCATACATCAATAGAGCTGAGCTCAAACAATCCAAACTCAGTCATCTGAATAAAAACTATTGAATTAATATGAAGAACAGTTACTGCAAATCAGGAGATTACACTGCATGTTGAGCATGAGTTTAGAGTAAAAATAGGCATGATTCAAATTATTTAGCAGATTGTGACTTAGCACCACTGAAGGCCAACTTCTCTCATGGACTGTCATGGAAGCAGATACACAAATCGCATCGTTAATGAATCATGCAAATTAGAAACAATAAAAAACTGCTTAGTTAAATTCCTGAATCGTTGTTCGTGGGTACATATTGTTTAAAGGTTAAATTTAAGCAAAAGAAACGCATTTCGAATTTTTTTACGAGACCTTCAGCATGCATAAGACGAAATCTCAAGACAAGGGCTCTGCGCAAGGTGACTTGCATAAAACTTACCAAAGTTTTCTCCACGCTAACTTAGAGTGAAAGAGTGTGCTTCTTACGGAGGTTTTAAGCACAAAGTTGCGAGCGCATTAGAATTCTACATTCGAGCTTTCCTTTTTATTTAAAATGAGACATAACTCTTGGCAACTTTTGCGTACATTTTTGTGAAAAGTAGTGCATGCTTTCAGTTGTCTTGTTAACATTACACAATGCACGTGAATAGAAGAAGGCAGAAAGATTTTAAAGCATGTAATGAGGGCGAAATAATGTGAAATTGTCAACAGGTTTCTGTGGTATCTTACTATTGGCATAAAAATAAGTGGGACATTCCTAATTCAAAGTCATAGCACAAAGGGAATATTTCAGTGAAATAGTTTCGTGTTTCTTTTTTCAGTTCAAATGTAGTGCTTGCAAGTTGCAATTAAGGTTGGAACATCAAAAGTTCAGAAAAATACACAAGATGGTAAACATTTCCATTTATAATAACATATGATGAAATGTGTAGCCATTTTTCTCGTCGAGAAAATTCTAGACGACGCTCAGATTGGCCACAACTGGATCAATATTTTTCACTTCGAGTGCTTCTTAGTTGAAATTCTGGACACCAGGATATGAGTGGTGTACTGTAATCATAAAATGTAATCTGTACTGCAATCATAAGCTCCAATGAATATATGGTGTAAAAAAATAAATCCTGAATATTTCAGTACGACTTGGCATTTGGAGATATAAAATTCAGAGTTTTGTATTGAATTATTTAGGTGTTCTGTTAGTTTACTGTGCATCAAGGAGTTAGTGCCTGAATTATTTATCTATTTAGTTTCGTTTTAATTATTTTGAATATTCGGACAGAAACAAACGTCAGTTGTGAGCAGAGCAAACCTTTAGCAACTTATTTTTGCAGAAAATGATATTTTCTCACAAAAAGTCCTAATTTAAGTTAACGTTCCTTAACTACTTTGCATAATTGTTAAAAGGTTCGGAAAAAAATTATATTTTTTTGTTAATTTCCTGACTAATATTTCGCCAAAAACAAACTCAATGTTTCATTTCACGCCAGTAAATAATTCTGGCTATGAAATGCAGCTCAAATATTTATATATAAACATACGCTTAAGCTTGCAAATTATCAATGATAAAACGGAAATATTATCCTAGATTCAAAAGTTACCTTGCTTAAATTGAACTTAATATTTTAACCCCAAAAATACCTTCGTACGCAATTTTTGTAGTTTTTCTTAACGTCTGACATTTATAATTGATGTATGTTCAATATGTACTTGTTTCTTTCTTTTTTACGTTCACTATGAAGATAAAGTAATTGATAACGTGTTCTTAAACGATAGCAAAATATGTAAAGAAATGAATTGAATTTTGTTGTTTCAGTTTAAGAATTGAAAATTTAGTGATAACGCCTTAAGCGAGAATGATAGTTGAACAATAAAGATGCAAATGTCTACGATTGTAAACATGGAATCGACTATCTTTTGCTGCCAAGAATGGCAGGTACATGGCAACAGCTGATTTTTACAATGAAACGATGATTTTTACAATGAATAACGATGAAAACCCATCGTCCATTCATTTTGATATTCTGAAACACGTCACGTAAGAACAATTCCAAATTTTCTTAGCTGAAGCGCTACAACTATAGAGGCAATATTTTGCAGCGTTTTCAAAGAGCCCTGGGAATAGACTTAACTAAATAAAATTACAAGTCAGAACCTTATCTGATGCATTTCCTTTCTATTCAACCATAGCCTCAAAACTTAGCAAATCTGCAAATGATGGCTTCCAAAGTTTTAACTCGGTAGTTACATTTGAATTTTTGATTAACGAATACATATGAGAAAAGTTGGAGAATAATTCCAGGATTTTTCGAGAGAGGAATTAGAGGCAATAGTTTAGAGCTGCGTGTTGGATGCCTGTTCCGTGAATCTATGCCTAAAATGAAATGATAACAGAATAATCAGTACAATTATTACCGAAATGGTACTTAAACAACTACGTGGAAAATAAAAAGTTCCTGTTCAGTAGGACAGAGCACAAAAAAAACATTGTTATTGAACATCAACAAATGCATGTTCATTCATGCAGAAATTTGTGTAAAAAGGTGGAGACTTTGCAATTTACATAGAGTTCTCTACAGTGGTTTCACAATTAATGAAGGACATAATCATCATTATTATAACATTCTAAGTTTAATTTCGACGCACAATCAAAGTTCAGTGTCTACCAGACCATGAATACAACCACGTAGTCAGTTTTCACATCACAGGGTCATGTGACATGATTATTAGATACTAGTGTGTATGCCCGTTAAAAATACCCGGTCTTAATATCATGCATTTGAAGGAAGAACTTGAAGCAACAGATTCTTAGGTCTAATCAGAAAGTCTACAGATTGAACTCCAGTGGGTAAGAATATATATACTTGAAAGTATATGGATATAACTACCAGTATTTAGGGCAGATTCCCATTGTAATAACATAGGAGAAATTACGCACAAAAAATATAAATGTGTTTACCCTAAGGAGACACCTGGCGCTAAACACCTGTTTAAGGAGACACCTGGCGCTTTATCATATAGTTTTGATAATCTAAAATTCATTCAAGCATAAAACCATTTACTCAAGACATTCAGTCACTAAATAGGCCAAGTTAACTCGGGCGCTACGTTACTCTCGGATAGATTCATGCAGTAGTAAAGCGTTCTCAAGGTATTTTCCTAACTTCACCAGATAGCTCAAATTGTGCTTGATGTGTTCGGGCGTCACGAGCATGTGTGTCGCCTTCTCCAGGTCGAAACTTCTGCCCCAAACTCTGAGGACGATGATGAAGGCAAGTTTATGTTTGTAAAAATGTCAAAAAAATTATATTCTGAAAGACGCAAAGGTTGATTTCAAAATTCTGATCCGTCTATGAATAGATCGAATAATTTTTTACTCCTGTATTGACCGATCAAACAAACTCTACTGACTTTGGAAAATCGAGAATATTTTTCGCGAATCGCTAGCCATCACTTCATTTTTTCTCGTCATCTTCGTGGTATTTTACATACATATTAACTAATCATAATAGAAATTGTAACTATTTATTTGTTAAATCAGTGCCTGGAGGCATGGCACTTCTGAGCTTACTGGAAGCTCGCTTCACGGACCTCTGCATTCAGTTGGATGCCATCCCGCCCGCTCAGAGAGAGCAGATATTTCAGGTGAGGGTCTCGGGAATGCTTGGAAGTTACAAGCACACATTCCAAGTGATCAGTACTTTTAATATATTTCAGCGGCATAAATGTTTTAACAGCTCTCACGTCTGTTGCGCCGGAATAAATGTGTGTTAATAGGTCATGCTTCTGTTGCGCCGGAATAAATGTGTGTTAAAAGGTCATGCTTCTGTTGCGCCGGAATAAATGTGTGTTAAAAGGTCATGCTTCTGTTGAATCAGAATAAATGTGTGTTAAAAACTAAGATGATAAAATTAATACTATTAGAACTTTTAATACCATTTATCAGCATTTATTAAAATAACTAGACAGTTCACGTGGAAATTCCAAGATTTAAATTTAATAAATTTAAAATTATTCTAAACGTGAATATATTAAAGACTTACGACGAATTATTGTGTTTGAAATTAATGATTTTCATTAATATATACGGAACTTCCATTCTGTATTTTATCTACCGATAACATGACCCTGATAGTACCCGTTGAAATTACTTGGTTTAAAAGTGATAAAATTAAGGATCTATGAAACAAAATGCATCCATATTTTAGTTTTACCCGTCGTACTGTCATAATCTGAATATTTTACATGAAAATATACAGAACTTCCATTCTGTACCGTATTTACCGATAACATAGACGCGTAAGAGAAGAAAGCTAATAACAGTAAAAACTGATTATTTTACAGTGATCCAGCGCCTTTGGTATCCACAATATAATGCTTACAATACATGCATCCCCGCTCGGATTTCTGTTCAAAATTTTTTATTCAGTAATAGATAAGAAGTAATGGGACGGACACACACATAGATACAGAAAGAGAGAGAGATAGAGATACGTTGTCGGTTATACATACGAGTATATGTAGATTTCAATTTTCAACGCCTACCATTCTTGTTATTCGTCTCTTAATAAAAAATAAAAATTTTCATTCTAGTTTCACTATTTGACGAAACAATTTTACAGCTCTCCTTCACTCTTTAAGAATTATGTTTAGCATACTTTTAATCCTTGTTTTGCTCTGACTTAATGAAAAATTATGTGTATCAAGTTTTTCTCATTTGCTTTTCTATTCACTTTTGAGATCTTAACTTCGTATTTCCTTTAAATTCAAGGAAGATAACGATTGTTCAATATGGACACGTCAAAAACTTACTTTGGATGAGTGATTGAGTTGCTGATTACATCCAGTACTAGAATGGATCAAAGTCTAAAATCGTAAAAATTTCATTATTTAAGATAAGGACAAATCATTTTCACGAGATGGTATACGTATGAATGAACTATCGTATATATTTCCGTTGCTCAATACGTTATGAAAAATTGTGTGAACAGTCTCGTTGAAACAATGTAATTCGTGAGTAAATTGAACAAGCATGCACAATTTTACGTTTTGCATCCTACCTTATCAAATCGATGCGTACTGGTTTACTGATTTTCCGGCTCAAAATTTTTAGGAGTTACGCTTTTTAAAATTTGAAGCCTTGATTACTTGTAAAAGCATTAGTTTGAACTAATGCTTTTCCTACTCTGTGTGAACCCACGCTCTAAAATTTACACCGATTTATAGGAAAGTAAAAACTTTCGATAACAACTTTTTACAAGCAAATCTTACAGCAAAAGTTCTGAAATTTCTTTTCTTACCGAGCAATGGAATTTTCCTCTCCAGGAAATTCACGAGTGATCATCCAATCTCAGCAGTCAAAGAAAGTTTTCCGTTTATATTTTCACAGTTCCTGTGTGAACATTAAAACAAACAGTGAATAAAAGTCACAAAAATAATTAGTCCAGATTTTCATAGAGCTGAAATAAAATGCTTCACATTTCTTGAGGAATTCTCGGTATTGGAATAGGATGTCAATGACTTGATTGTAAAAACTGAAATAACAATATAGCTTTTTTGAAAATGGTTTCCAAGTTTAAGTTCGAAGGATAGCAAGTTACTGAAGGTCATCGTAAATACGAGTACAGGGCAATCTCAGGCATCACTGCATCGCTGCATCACTTCATCACTGCATCATTGCATCACTGTATCATTGCATCACTGCATCACTGCCCTTCACAAAACTCACTGCAAAGTTTGCAGAAGAGCTCCAGGATTCTGAGAATTCGTGTATTTTTTTGAAAACCGTGAATATTGGAGCCAAACTTAGTAGGATTTTATCTTTGACTTTATGATTATTAGCGTTGAATTTGATACATTCTATGAAGATATGCGGACATTAACGATACTTTGGGGACAGAATTTCACCGGAAATCTACGATTTTAAAATGGTATGTGGTATAACTGAGTAAAAATTCTTAACTTCCTTGCATAAGGTTTTTATGGACCCACAAACCGTACATGAGTCGTGCAAATCGTTCACATATTCGTCAGTAATATTTGTAGAACTTCAACCCGTTTATTCTTCTGCTTGCTGTAATGAGTCTAAGGAAATAGCATCGATCCTAAATATTACAATGACTTCACCGATATTGAATTACCCTAAAATAACTCATAAATTAATTCCGCCAATGCTCAAGAGGAAAGGAAAATAAAACCTGCCCATAAATCTTGTTTTACGCCAGTAGCAAAATAGAAGGAGAGTTTTAATTACGAGTTTCAAAGTATAATTACCCTTCTAAACAGTTAAACTGCTTCTCACAAATAACGTGACATGTTTTTACAAAGGCCCGTACAGTTACACTGCACACCTACCTTCTAGAATGAACACTTGCAAGCTTGTTACTGAAATAGAAAAATGATGTATTTTCTCCTATGGCTGCATTGTACAGAACTGTAGAGAGATCCGTTCACAAAAAAACTTATTATGATCTATAACATGATTGATTTAAGGCACATTAGAACATGGTAAAGTTATAATTTTACTGGTACATTGTAATACAAATTGTTACTTGTTTTATACATTATACATAAATATTACAATGCATCTGAAAGATGCTAAGAATTTACTAAGATTTCCATGAAATATTCAGACAAAACAATTATGTTTATCAGCTTTTCTGTAAATATCGATAGTGCTCTAAAATTATACGTTAGAAAATAGCTTATATATCTCAAAAATAGCAAATGTAATGCAAGGCTTTAGCAACTTTTCATATAAGTGATTACAGAAGAATATTGACGCATTTCTGCAATGCTTATAATATTCCTTTTTATGAGGCCCAAAGTACTACTCCAGTCTTCATATAGGCATGAAAATTGAAAACAAATTTCAGGCTCCCAGAAATTGAAATCTGCTTGTCCCCGAGGTAGGCAATTCCAAGGTTAGGAAGCAATTGACTGGTGCATGTTGTCCATCAAAACATTCATTACAGCTAACCCTAATTCCAGTCATCATCATTGTTAGACAAGCAGCTATAGCTCATACAGTACTTTTACACTGTTTTTTTACTGTTAAACATAATTATGACACCAAAAATATCATAATTTGTCGTTCAGTATTGAACCTAGTTTCCATGCCTCGTCTTCTGTTTCCGCTAATATTCATTTTTTTATGGCATATATGTCAAAAAATGTTGTAGTTAGATTTTACGACCACACTGTTCAGATGCCAGCACCTCTCTTATCTTTTTCGATTTTATTTTTCTCAAAGAAATGTACGACGTGAAGCATTTCTAGTAATCATCATTAGTTGGTTTTCTTGCCGTAGCACAAATTTTCAAAGTGCTTTAGTGGATTGAATGCAAATGAAATTTGAATTTCGCAAGCTAATTTCATTTCATCATTATGGCTACTTCATAAGAGTGAACATTCTGATAAAAGGAAATAGAGCCCATGATCATGTAACTCACTCATCACATCAAATAATTACGTTATTTTTCAGGCTGAAAAAGTAGTAATTTTAACCAATTAAAAAACATGATGTATTATACAATGCGATCATTTGCATGTCCCTCCTCAGCTTCTCATCGCAAAATCAGTAAGACTTGTAACAGTCCTTTGCAGGTTGGGTTTCAAGCTTCTTTAGAGACAGTTTTCTTCCTCTCTGATTTTAACATTTGTTTTCAGTGGGCAAGTAACTAGGCTTTCAGAAAACGCCTTTGTTTCTATTCCATCTCATGCATTACATTTTTATCTCTTTGAGACACAAGTGCTGCCTCAATCACTGGTTATATTGGGCTGAGCCTCATGAGAAATAAAATAACTACACATTCCCAGTGCATCTGCATTAAGGCTGAAAATTGCTTTGATAAACAGACACTGTAATTTCACCCAGGGTATTGCATATAATGATATCTTCAGTCTACAATCACGAAAATACCAACATGATACAAAAAATACATTTTCCATTTCCAACTTCTCTGACGACAGTAACAGCGAATCGCCGGATACGAAACATCTGCAATAAAGCAAAATTTTCGCCATTCTGTTGAGAAATGCGACTGCGTCGCACAGAGATAATGACAAGGCTGCAGGAGAATAGTTTCCAGTTTCCGTGATATTGGTTCAGAAACTTTAGGGTCCCATGGGCATTGCACTTCCCCCAGCCTACGTGACCAATTGAGCGAGGCGGAGGGAAGGTCAAAGGCTTCGGAAGAAACTAGATCGGTGGGACAAGAAACTCGGTCAGGACTGCACTACTAAGCTTCCCTGTCTCGTAATAAATAGAGTTTTACTCTCTTGAAAAATGAGTGCCTCGAGTAATGGAGTAGTATATAGTGTTGCAAGTATATATGTCATATTGAAGAAAAATTGGATAGTTAATCCAAAAAGCTGATAAATTTTATACATCAGCACCGCAAAGAATACATTTTATGTGCAAGTACAACTACAATCTCACATAATGTATAAAATTTGTTTAATATAGCAAATAGCTAGCACTGATATATAACTTGCGCTGATTGCATGCAAGCTCTCCTTTTAAAGAAATCATCAGAAAGAAAAACACCAACGATATATTCGATAAATACAAACTCAGACCACTATGAAAATTAACATTTTAGATGAATAATATACGGCAAATAGCTTCCCGTAATGAATGCCTGATGAACTGTTGGAGCCAAATTTGATACCTGCATTTCAAAAAGATTCAACCTCTGTTCGTTTTCTCGATCAGCTCTTCCTTTAACCAGCGTGGCAGTAAAAGATGTGATGTCGTTGGGAATGCTTTTGATTCAGGGCGCTGTTCAGTCAATAACTTCTCTGTTCATCGCTTCCATTCAGCATAACATACCTGAGCATTGTGCTTCGTGTAGTTCATCTGCATCACCACACTAACTTGGATGTGGCTAGTATTCTGCCATTTATTTTGATATGGGTACGATATTGCCGTTTATATCGTTTATTGGTCCTTTTCATGCTGTTTATGCTTGCCGTTTTTAAGCCCTTATCTCAGTGACTAAAATATACTCGATATATTTGAACACGACCTAAGAGGCAGTTCAGGCTTTTGAACAAATCAATTGCAGTACCTTTTATAACTTGTGGCAAGTAGATTAAAGAATTCGATGTCATTCCGAATCACAAAACTTTTTGGCTGCAAGCATCCGTGTTTTCCAGATCAACAAAAACAGTGATAATGTTTCGAAAGTCCGTACAGAGAGCAAACTGGTCATCAGTTTATGATCCTCTCCCCAATATTGCTATAAATAAAAGCGAAAAAGATCACGCTTCTCTTCAAAACAATACCTTTACAAACTTAAAAACTACGAAGAAACGGTTGATTTCAATTCCACTGAATAACCATCACACTTTATTAAACTCCCAATTCACTTGCAAACCATGCATAAGGACGTTCAAGTCTTCATCTAGTATATAGATTGGAATAATGTAGTGAACTTTTGACAATCCTGTTAGCTGCTGTACAGTTTATTTTTATTTTTACCATTGGGCCGTAGCTGATCTTTGAGGGCTTTACTTTGACTTTTAATGTAACGGCATGTATCCTTGCTTCTCTACGTTGAGTATTATAATTACAGTATACAGGTCGCGTTGTACTTAGATTCCTAGCTAATTGTTTAGCATACATCTTGAAATAGTTTCAGGTACCAATTGAACTATTGAAATACGTAAATTTATTTTTCCATGATATCAAGACCTGTATCGAATGAGTGAGGTTTTTTCCAATAAGTTGTGCCAGATTTCTGTCAAAAATTCTTACTACGTAGCGATCCAACAATTAAGATTAGAAACTAGAATATACTCTGCACTAGCTGTCTCACAATGTTCACAGTGCTTTTCTTGATGGGTTGCATGATTATTTATCGATGAGGTGTCATGACTAGTTGTTTGTTGAGTTGACGAGTTGTGTATTAATTTTCTTTGACGTTTACAAAATAAAATACATATTGGATCCTTTTCTACTAATACGCTAAATCAGTAACACGTAACACTTTGTTTAAATTGAGCGTTGAGGCTTATGGGTGAAGTGGATGAAGTTTGCAAAACCAATGACTGACCTACGCTGATTGCCCAAGCGACGTACTTTATGCTAGCAACATATTACTCGTATATTCCAATTACAAGCCATTAACATACTTTATACCAGTAACAAACCACCGACATAATTTATGCGAGTGAAAAACCAGTGGCATACTTCAAGCCAGTAAGAAACCAGTAACTTGCTTTAAGCCAGCGACAAGTCACTGACATACCAATGATCGCCTGAGTGTTACATCCGTTTAAAATATCTGTTTTGCTACCTACAGTAGAATTCAGACTGTAGGACTGCAGTAATGAAACCAGAATTTATGCCTTCATCATTTTAAGAAAGATTTATTCCTCAATCACTTTAAATAAATGCAGTTTCAACAAGCAAACAAAGATGGTCTCGAGTGTTGCAGCATAAGACAATATTCCTCTCACTGACAAATGCACTTTGAACTCTGATCAGAAGAGCAAGATTTCCAGATAACACTAGCTGAAGTCAATTCATTCGTAATTAGAGACAAAAAAATGTAATTTAGGAATATTATCATGAATAGATGTATGAACAGTTAGGTCACAGTTCGATTTTGTACATTGGGTTCCGCAAGCATATAAAAATGTATCAAAGCATTCATTATAATGAATCTTAGCACTCAGTTGTATTAATGCTCACTCTGCAGATGACTCTTGAAACATTTGACACATGAATTATGCAGCTATTCATGTTTACAGGAGGCAGCGACATAACTTTTTTCATACCTTTTAAAAAAGCCAAAAAGGAAGGCACGTTGCTGAACCCTGTAAATCAATTTTTTCAACAAGCTCATCTATTTTTCGAATTGAATACATCGACTCTACTGAAATGTATGAACATTCAGGTTCACAAAGTCATTCTTCAAGTTTTTTCTTCAAAGAATTGATTTGATGTGTGTATTGTGTTGCTGTTTGTGGTGAAGTAAAAAATGGCAAGGTCTTTTGAAGATTATTTAAATATTCATTGAAATCATGATTGCTTACTCTGATAGTTCGATTAATCATCTCGTCATTAATCATTGGTGAGCTCACACCGTGCCTGAATACTAATCCATTAGCATAATATTTGCATTCATCTCTGCTCCATAACAATATATGCAGTGTTCATTTTGCTGAAGATTCATTTCAAAGCATCATGTAATATTAATAGTGTTCTTTTATAATGCCAGCTAAAGAAAGCTAAAAGATCAAATTCAAATGTGTTTTCTTAGGGTATCCCCAGTTTACATTTTTTTGTTTTTATTTTGTTTTACTAAACTAAACTAACTCTAAAAACTGAAGATTTTTCATCTCAGCTGTATGAATAAGGTTTATTTTTAATAATGAACATTGTTTTTAACCGAGATACCTTCATTCCCGAACAGAATTCTGAGCACTTTCTGATTTACATCCACTAACGAAAATAAAACACCTCCCTTGGGTCAAAACGAAGGCTCACGATGAAATTTTATTTAAATGTCTTGGAAAAACTCTCGGAACTTTTTCTACAACTTAATCGAGCATTTCCAGAGAGCAAAAGTATGAAGCACTTTAGTTGTGCGTAAATTATGGAGATGTTGACGCTTCCTTCTGATGAGAAAACTTTTTCAAAATATTGTTGCTATAATCTTTTGAGAAATTAGACTCATTAAGATATTGACACCTGGTTCTTACTTTGAATGAAAATTGTTAATTATTTACATGCAAATATGTACGAAATAACAGCGGTTGTGAATCTTATGTAGAGAATAAAAGAGAAGTATATAGTCGTTACATACAATGAAAGGAAATCATTCTTTATTTACATGCGATTGAAGTTGAAACAAATCTTAATTGCACCAAAAATTAATTGCTCCATCGAAAATGTCAGTTGCTAAATGGTTCTCAGTTGTAATGGTTCGTCAAGTGATATTTGTAGTCACTCAAAACGATAAATTTGACACTAAGTGAGAAGGTCATGCATGAAAAAAATCTCATGAGGAAAGCTAGGAATTACATTGGAGCTTCAGGTTAGACATCAAGGACTTCGAATGGCTGTTTAATTACTCGAAAGGCTATTTAAAGATCTTATCTGGCTATTTAATTACTTGAAGTAAATGTTTAATTACTTCATTTTACATCAATTCGTATCGCTGTGGTGCTACAGTTTACGTCAACAAATAAGAAAGAACTCTTGATTCATGAAAATTCATGTGTCGCCGTCTGGTGTTGTTTCATAAACTTTTAAGGCTTCAAATTTTCCTTCGTGTAAATAATTGTACATATGTAGAAAGTACTGCTGTACAGCGGTTTATGTGAAAACATCAGAAGTTGAAATCAAAAGTTTAGGTCTGTGGCTTCCAGTCTGAAATTTGAACATCGTGCACCCAGAATACACAAAGAGAATTTTTATAATTTCTCCAAAAATTGCAGCGACGAGCAAATTTTTTTAGCCATTCTTGTACATATAAAGGTTTTAATATGATAGTGCTGTATGTAACTGGTTTGACATATCGTGTACGTATGGGCAAAAATCAAATCATTTTTTCCCCATAGGTACTTCTAACGGATACTTTTTCTGTCCTCTTTTACAGGATTGCGAAAATGACCGAAAGATGCTCGCGAGAGAAAAACAGAAGAAAGAAGAAGAAGAGAAGCGGGAACAACGGCGGAAAATTCACCTCGAGAGAGCGTTGGCTGCTCCTCCGCAGAAACAGTATTAACTTCTATCACAAAAGGGATATTAAAAAAAATTATTACATCAATTTTACTACCAATATTTATTACTGAATTCATCGTCCTAATTATTTTAACTTACTTGCTACAGGACTTCTTATCCTGAGTCAGTCTAACTACACCTCACCGTGATGGAGAATTTTCTTTCGAAACGCAAATTAACTTCCATTTCATTAACGTTAAAAATCAAACAACAGCATGGAAGTGATGCTTTTGATAGACTTTTTCTTGCTGTAAACAACATATGTTAAACATGAACTTCGGTCTGAGGTTCGTCACGGACACATTATTTCATACGAAGACGCACTCAGTTCAGATTTGACTAATAATTATTCTGCACGTCCTATGTTTTCACGCTTATCAAATCATTTCGGTATTTATCAATGTATGTAAAAAGCAAAACTTGTTTCATAACTATTCATTCCAAGACAAGAAAAGCCTGAAATCCAATCATTTGAGCACCTAGTACATGCCATAATTATGAATTAACAAATGCAACGATTTAAATCGAATACAGTACTATAGAATGGAATGAAATAGAATATGGCAACAAAACTAGCTGTTTGGTCCATTCTTGGGCTGCTACCCAAGTCCCAAGTCCCAAGTGAAGATATCAATCACGCACAGACACTGCAATCGGAACAAGCATCCTAATCATGCACAGGAATGGATTTCGAAACGGTACTCATGGTCAGTCTGTCTCTATCATGTACTATGTACTAGTTTTCGTATCATCAAGATCACTTTCCTAATTGATACTTAGTGATTATGATTAAAGGTTCTATTAGACATTGTTGTCTCATGCAAATTAAATCATCACAAATAATTGCTCAACGTTAACGTTTTTCGAAGAGTCTGAGTTCAATTCAAAGATTGAACATTTTCTTTAGTATTGCAGCACAAAGTTTATAACTTACAAATACTTATGCAACTGTTTTAAAAGAGAGAGAGTTGAAGATGACTATGGTTTTTTTTCAAAGGGGAAAAGTTTGCCACAGAAATACAGTATTGCTTCTGTCAGAGCAAAAGAAGTAACATGAAAAAAGGCAGGAAAAAGAAAAACTGTGTGTGAGTATTACTTCATTTATAAATTGAAGCTCGATGGAAATACAAAATAGTAAATCGCCTACATCCAGACCACCTAGAATCAAACACTGGTTTATTAATTTCATTTTCAGTTGTGTTTATCTCTCATCCTTAGAAATGTAGGACTAATCAAAATAGGATAAAATTGTGATAGAATTTATTTGCGATATTTCTGACGTAGTTTCTCATATCCCACTTGATGTCTTTATTTTTATTAATCTGCTCATCAATCTAAAATGGAACGTTTCAATTTGAGTTTTTATAAAAAGAGCTTACTTCGTTTCTTTCTGAAGTAACATTTCATGAAATATTTCGTATATTGTGGCAGAGTATTGAAATGTCTTTAATTTTCGAGCATATTCAGCTTATCATGTGCATTTTAGTACACAGTTTAACAATTTAGCATTCACTTCATTGAATGATTCAGGTCAAAACAGACCTTAGCAAAAATATACTCCATTACTTTGAAATAATTTTTATCAACATTGGTCTTCGTAAATTAACTGTTTTTTATATCAAGCCAATACTAAAGAGATAGTGCCAATTAATATCAAGAAACTCCAAATGTTTAAGATTCGCAGCTCTACTGCTTGAGTACAACTATTCAAGTCTGAGACTAAATACTTAAACCTGATTCACGAAGCTGACTGTTTATTGTATTTTTATAATTGAAAATATCTCAAATTTTCTAGTGATTTTAGGTTGAGGCTGTCGATTCCTGCAAATGCAGGTCTTCACCTCAGTAGAAATTCCTGGCACGTAAATTTAACATTTACCTTCCTGGCTGAACGCGGCCATGACCTCAAAGTTTTTGGATTATTCACAAGAATTTAAAATTTCTTTTCAATGTTACTCATAGAACAAATATTCATAACTAAGGACAATGGGGCATAACATTTCAAATATTTCGTTTGCTCGTTTTCTCAACACTTGAAACTTAAGGAATATCCACTAAGCAATGTTAACTCTTGAATAGAATTCTTGAACCTTTTCTGAGGCGTGCATTCAAAGCCCCAAATTAATTGCAATCATTTTAGTCATTGGTTGATGGGAGAAGGTTCGATTTTTTCTAGTACCTTGCTCCTAGTTTCTTCTTCCCTGGTCATTCTTTATGTTCTTGTTGTGATTTGTGGTGTTGTCTTGCATAGGGACATCGATGATCTCGTTGGGTCTTCAAACAACAGCGATAAAATGGGCAACAAATATTTGCCCTGCACATAAAAGACGCTGGATCTGTTGCATCTGGTTACGTGACGTTTTGGGCTGACGTATTCGCAAGGAGATATATGCAAAAATTTACTTTGGCAGGAATGTTCATTACATATGGTTACAACCTTTTTATTCAATGTGTTCTTTACTTTTTCATCTGTTCTATTTATTTTTACTGATTAATCTATTTCAAATAACACTCAGTATGTGTTCCCATTCCATATAATGAAATTATTAAATTATACTCAGCATCAAGTACTTCTAAATTTTAGAAAGCTTTTATATTCTCTATTTTATCATTCATTGGTCTGAAATGACCAATATCATCAAATCGTTTTCTCATAAAGAATTATTTAACTAGTTTTAGAAGTTTTTTATTGAAAATAATGACTTAAATGGCAAAGGCTAATTCTTGCTTACTTCTTTCAAGTTAAAATTTAATGTTCAGTTAAAGTTGGGCTGTGCAAGACACAATAAAAATATTTTCTAATGCTTGTGAAGGCTAAAGCTTTAGGAATATTTCATAGCCCAACCAGTTTACTTTCTGTTTTTTTTAGGCTTGCGGAACCTTAGGAAACGATAATAGGCTTTATGTCGAATGCCTGGACAATGTTTGATTATTTTCCTTCCCTGCAGGAGACGTCCTTGATCTCACTATTTTCTATAATGCCCGTGAATATTCTAGGGAGAGAAATTCAACATACCAAGTTCTTCACAATATTTTCTTGACCAAAAGCACTTTATATGGAGTAAAATCTGTTCCTGTGAAGCGTTTATCTCTTAATTCGATACATATAATTCGTTGATATTTGTTAATATTAATATTAATTGTACATGTTGATCACATATGTTTAGTATAAGTGAGACGTAAATTATACGGACTTATTTTTTCAATCAATGCAGTTTTTCCCATTTATATTAGAAACGTCATATATAATAATTTTCCCTAACATACAAGAATACAACGCAAAACAAAAAACAATACAAAACATGGGCTGCTCTTTGAGCAACACAATATCATTCATTAGGTTTTGCAACTGATTTCCTGTATCATTGCGTTGTCGTAAATTTTCCTGGAAATTTGACTTCTACTGCTGCTTCTGGAAGAGTACAGATATAGATAATCTAAATACTCATTCGATTTGTAACAAGAAGGCACTTATAAAACGATGTGGAATTGTCAGCAAACCTTATATAGATTATCAAGATGGGAATTGTTAGTTTGCATAAGAAAAAAAAACATTAGGTCTCATATCTTTATGTTAAATAACAAGTCAATGTTTAGGCTAATTTTAGGTGAACACAAAACTTGGAATGTATTTTGACTTTAGTTCAAGCACGCAGGCGTTTTCAATGACACACCTTGAAGTTCAAGAAGCTTGTTATTTTCGATCAAGATCTGTATCAAGTAAATTCTAAGAATTTCTAAGGGGATAAGTTTCAATCGCAATTATACCCCGGAATATTTGGAGGTACGAAAATTTGGCTTAAAACACTTATTAATGACTTTAATAACCAAGTTATAATTATATTACCAGATGTAAAGGAATACAAAATTGAATGAGCATGAAAATTTAGTTGTAATGTTACGTTGGGTTTGCTGTACCGTATACATTTTTGGACCCGTACATTCACGTTATTTTGATTCGTCCACTCAACTTGCATGAGTCTCAAGTTGAGCAAAGAACCACCGTCGTAACTTTCCAGCCCTCAAACTTTGTGCTTTGTGTGCCACAGCACAGATCGTGTCCTTTGGATGCAACTTTCAGCCTTAAACTTTGTGTTTTGTGTGCCGGAGCACAAATTGTGTTCTTTTGATGCAACTTCCAGCTTTAAACTTTGTGCTTTGTGTGTCCAGATTGTGTCCTTTGGATAAAACTTTCAGCCCTAAACTTCGTGTTTTGTGTGTCGGAGCAGAAACTGTCGCTTGGCTGTAACTTTAGGACTATAAATACATCCTCTTGGAAAATCTGTGGCATTTTTTAGTTAATTGTATGCCTTTGATGTAAACGGGCATGCTATCGCATTTCAAGCACGGCAGAGAAAATAGTGAAGATGAACATAATTTTTCAGTATGCTAGAGCCATAAATTGAATATTTTATATTTATGGAACGTTTTTTCCCTCGCTGAAATAGACCATTTGACCAAGTATTCCTAAATAACATTTTTTATCTGTATATACGTTGCTGTAATGGGCGTAATCTACAAATAACAAGCACTGGAGACTTTCATAATTCACTCAAATATCTCGTCCCTTCTGTAGGATTGCAGTGCCATTTCCTTTTCTTCAGAGCAATTGAATTTGTTATATATTATCAACATTTAAATTATGCTTGTCATTCTTTAATAGCTAGTTCAAAAAATTAATGAAACCTACCAAGGGAAAGAAACAATTAATGAAACCTACCTACCATTAATGAAACCTACCTTATGTAATACTTACATAAGTTCAGCAGGTTTAGCTCATAACTTATTACTCCCTTCAGTCGAAAATATTTGCTACACAAGGAAAAAATCTCCGCATATTAGTTTCTTTTAACAAACTTCTTGTTTGAGTACAGTAAACGATCGTGCACAGTGTGTTGGACACTAATTTTAGCCTCGAATAAATAATAGGGTAAAAGTTAACATATTTAAGTTAATAAGTTAATATATTTAATAGATAATATTTAAAAGTTCTTAAATTACCCGCAGGATATGGCACACTATCAAAATTCCGCAAGACAATGGTCGACCACACATACATTCAACTGATCCCTTATTTGAGGAAGCGTCGGAAAAATTAGGCTTGAAAACTGAAATTGTTAACCAGCCTCAAAACAGTCCAGACCTGAATGTACTCGACCTCGGCTATTTAAATTCAATCCAATCTTTTCAACATCAAACATAACCATGTACCGTTGGTGAATTAATTGAATCAGTGACAGATAGCTTTCAGGAATTACAGAGATCAACATTGAACAACATTTCTTTACTTTAGTGCAGTCAATGGAACGGATTATTTTAGCGGGAGGTAGCAACAATTACAGGCTTCAACATCTGCAAAAAGTATAATTAGAAAGAAAATGAATTCTTCCAAATTCAATTCAGATCTCAGAAAAATTGAAGAATAAATTAACAGCTATTGAGTAAATATAGTCTCATATATGTTTCTTCTGTTGATACATTATCAATATCATGTATTTAATTATAGTGCAGAGTTTATCTTTTGTTATTAATCTCATTAAAAATATTATTCATTGATGTTTATACATTATCAATTTAATGTACTTAATTACAGAATAAAGTTCATCTTTTTATTGTAACCAGTAGTTTTGTAAGTATCCTTTCTAAAAGGTTTACAATTGTTTTGGAGCAAATATTTCCGACCAACTTCAACATTGATATGGACCAACTATTTCCGACCGAAAGGAGTATTTATTAAACATTGTAACTTTTACACTTGAAATTAAGGTTTACTTAAAATAATGAGCAACTGTTTCTGTGAAATAAAAATTATGCAAACACCTTGAATAAGAATTTTAATAACGAATAAGTTACTACAGTAATTAAATTTTCTTAATTTCAATTGATTTCCAATATTTGTTCAAAATGAGCAAAAAACTGTTGTTTCGTTGTATATTTAAGCTGAAGCAATGCAAAAAAATTAGAATCACTGGATTTAATTATGTGCTAAAGATGTAACTGTCTGTCAGAGTCAGTGGTTCTAAGGTTCAAGTGATTTATAGAAAGAATTTCTTAACTTGTGTATTATTTTGCCACTCTATTTCTTCCCTTGGGCCTTATTTTAAAACGTATGCACTTGCAAGAAAATGTTCAATTCTGTTCATTTCTCCACTGAACGGTTCTATATGGATACTGAGTTTGATATGTTAATGAGGTATTTTTTGAACCACCGTCTTGTAGTTCGAACCAAAGAAACCATGGAAAGTTCTGCACATGATATGAATGATTTCAAGCAGAGTCTCACTTAAAATTTTGATAGAACCCATTTGAATAGAATAGAATAGAATAGAATAGAAGAGAATAAGGCAATAGGAACGAGCCGGTTGGCCCATTCATGGATCGATACCCAAGTCCTATGCATATGAATACTCAAACATCGTAACAGGAAGTGAGGTTGTACCTTTGCAATATGAAGCCTTCAAACTAAGCAACAGTTATGACACTCACACGACTCCTGGTTCTCGTGTTGAAGCTATAGAAGATTTTATGAAGTTAACTTTGTACACAGTGAACAATAGTATTATCTCGTTAACTACCGATGAGGAAACTAGCCCGGCTTTAGCCTATTGTTTAAAACATCTTTACTTTCAATTATGTATGAAAATCTTTTTAAGAATTTAACTTTCTACTATTAGTAATGGAGTTGTTAATCAGTTTTTTCGTTTAATGTATGATGATATCATTCGAAAAAGTGTTTCATGACTTTATGCATATGCTTCCAGAATTTGCTTGTTTAGCGACTTTATATATTTCAATTAAAATAATAATTAGTTTCATGCTGGGAGCCCAAGTTACAGTCCACGAGATAGGGATCTAACTTCATACACGTTTCTTATTTCTATATGAAAAATTTCAATAAGAAATAAACATTTGATGCCTTGAGCTTGAACTTCAAATTATCGAAGGTTTTCATGAATTTTTCATCATCTTCTCGTAAATGAACTTACGAAATGATGTAGAATAGAAATTATCTCATTTATATTTTATCCAAAAATTGCACTTTCAGTTGAAATACATGCCATTTATTTTCGTCATTGAACGAATATTATACCCTGAGTTTGTTGAAATATTGTACTCTGAGTTTCTTTAAATATTATACCCTGAGTTCTTTAAATGTTGTACTCAGAGTTTGTGTAAATATTATACTCTGAGTTTGTTTAAATATTGTACTCTGAGTTCGTTGAAATATTATATTCTTAGTTTTTACATATTATTCTCGGAGTCTGTTTAAATATTATACTCTGGGTATGGTTTAATGATATGTTATGAGTTTCCTCAGACATTATACTCTGATTTTGTTCAAATAATATATTCTGAGTTAGTTTAATTACTATACTCAGAGTTGGTTTCAATATTCTACTCTGAGTTTATTTGAATATTAGTGAAGAAGTTTGTTGAATATTAAACTCTAAGTCTTTTTAATATTATACTCTGAGTTTCCATGATTGGAATAAATCTCCCAGTTCGATTCTCTGCTCTCTGAGCTTGTGTAATACTATAGAGAAATAAGTTTTAGGTAATATTCTCCTACCTCTATGTAGACCATAGTTACATGACCTAATACAGTAATTTCGATATGGTGAATGTTTTTTCATTTGATTTCATTGGTTAGCTAAAATAAGAGAATATTCATTATTTATCTACATTCCGAAAAAAAACTATTTCATAAATTATTTCCCTTTCAATTTTCCCTTAGCACATATTCAACGTATTTTACTTCCTCAAAAATTGAACAATTTGGATTCCTGTAAATGTTTTCAGTGCAACTGGAAGTTATCCGCCTTTCGGTACATATTAAAAACTTTTCAAAATTATTTCAACTCCTTTTATCACAGCAGGCTTATGTTGAAGAACCTACGTAAATATCTTTGTATCCTGACAATTTTTTAATGATCGTTCGAGTTTTCAGTTCTGCCTGGCTAAGTTTCCTTACAGTCGTTATTTTTCTTTTCAGTGTTTCTGGAAATATGAACCCGATTTAGCGAAAAAGTAGAAAAGTTTTTTGGGGGGAAGTAATTTGCATTGCTTTTAGTTCATACGTTTTTGCCGGCACGTTCTTCAATGAAAAAAAAGGAATATTAATTTCTTAATCAGTAAAAACACTCTGTCAGTAATTTAAGTAAATTCATGATCACGTATCATCGCTTCCAACAATGGAGAATTATTTTCAGTAGCTGGATATATCGCTGCTCTATTTTTACAGCAAACATTTGAGTTGTGTTATTACATGAAATTTTAGAGAGCTGTAACTGATTTTAAAATTCAGGTATATTGTCACAAAGAGAGTATTGTTGATATAGATGACTTCGAAAAATTTCTGTTTTGATGGTCATCATAAACTTTCATCAGGATGCACTAAGAAACATTTATTACCCGAGATTCCAAAACTAAACATCGAATATACTGTTATTACTTCTAAATTACAAACGTATATTTGCTTTTTGAAATTAATAATATTTTAGAAGTGTACGATTCTGCAAACAAAAACCTTGTGTTCGAACAAACGTACATTACTGATCTCAGAGGCCGAATAAAGAAGAAGTATAATTCGAGCACTTTAAATAACCAAGACTGGGCATTTTTAGACGCCCAAACGAATATTTTGTCTCTCACCTCAGGACCCACAAGAAATTTCATATATGTTCTCCAAATGACGCTGAAATTATATGTGTCCTTCGTCTGCTAATCAGGTTTCAGTCATCAGAAGAAAAACGCTACCACGCGTTCTGAATAATTTTATATATAATTGAGTAATTTATATATATTTTGAATAATTTTATATGAATAATTTTTTTTAACTTCGGCCTATTTTAAGGAAGTTGTTACTAGATACGAATACTGTATTCATTTTTGGCCCTGAAATAATTTTATAATGCTCTGAAAATCATCAAGACATAGAAATGAATTTCAATGACCATGTATAGACGTATATCCATTGTTCGTTTAGTTTCTCATTGAAACGTTCCTAAGCTTAGAAAGACACATAATTTACTTCGTTCTGTTAGTGAATTCAATTGTACTTTTGGCATGAAAATGCATTTTGATAAAATTCTTGAGAAATCACAGATGTATAACTAAAACTATGACGTACTAAAATAAGTTCTGCATGAACATTATGCATTACCGTACATAAATAAGAATGAATGTACATATATATATATATATATATATATATATATATATATATATATATATATATATATATATATATATATATATATATATATATATATATATATATATATATATATATATATATATATATATATATATAAACGTATATGTATACGTTTTACTTTCTGTTTTTAGAGTTATTTTCTTATTACGATATGATATGCTAAGACCATTTTTATTTGCTTCGAATACACATTTTAAAAGAGAATGCATATCTATTTAGAGTGATTAAATTGTTGGCCACAAACTATACATAAAATGGGAACTTATTGCTTATTCATGCTTATTTGTATGTATTTTTTGATAGAAAAAATAACGCTGACTTTATGATTTCGAGGCTCGCTGGGTCTTTTATGACTTTAATAGAAAAAATAATGACTTTGTTTAATTCGTAGGACAGTAGTAAAAATATAACTAATAGACAGCAGTTAGACAGTATATGAATAAAATATTTTGAAAGGAATTCTTCTAACAGAAAACCAAGCAAATTCATCATATTTTAAGTTGAAAATCAAATCTTTATTTATGACGAACTTCAGCACTCAACAGAAAAGGTAATTTTTTATTGATCGACAAGTGCTAAAATCTTCTTAACTATCGCCTTTCATAAATAGTTTAACAGTTTAAAAAGTTAACATAATAAACAGTTAATACAAAAAACAGCTCCCTTTCCTGCAAGGACAATAATTACTATCAAAAGTACAATCTTCTTATGTTTCTCACTCCTGAAACCTATGAGTCATTTCCATTAACGAAAGAGACCATTTTGCTTCCTTTACACAGCTCCTGTGAAGTAATTGTTCAGCCAGGGCAGAAACTTAAACCCTAAATCGACTCGAGTTTAGCTCGAGAACAGCAAGCTCATACGCAGTGCAGCAATATGACTTCGTTTTTTCCAAGTGCTTTGCTTTGAAAAAAGGTAATTGAGTTGCCACGCCCTGTATCTTTGTTCATTTTGTAAGCAAGAAAGACTGATAATAATATCTGCCGTAAAATGCCGTATTTCAAGACACTAAAATACATGTGCTTCAAAATATTCATTTATTATAGCACCATATGGGTAATATTTTACCCAACGATTAATAAACTGCTTGCAAATCTGATATCGACATTTTTTCATGGATTTTTTAATTGTTATAATTTTTTTAGGGTAAATTCATTCAGTTACCTGACCAATAGCAGACATTCTTTTGATCTTTTAATTGCCACCAAAGTTACCAAGACCTCTAACTGGCTCACTGTCATTACCAAACTTGCTTTTTCACTGTTTGTGATGGTTTATCAGAGGAACAAATATTTTTCAATGCTTGTCACGGTGTATCAGAGGAACAAATATTTTTCAATGCTTGTCACGGTGTATCAGAGGAACAAATATTTTTCAATGCTTGTCACGGTGTATCAGAGGAACAAATATTTTTCAATGCTTGTCACGGTGTATCAAAGGAACAAATATTTTTGTTGTCTCGGTGTATCAGGTGTATCAGAGGAACAAACATTTTTCACTTCTTGCCACGATGTATTAGAAGAGTATATCCTCATACGAAAATGCAATCTATTCTCCAAACGAATTAGTTACTTATGTGAGGAAAGCTTAATTCTGTTATAAAAATAGATTTTCGAAATAAAATAAAAAATGAATGATTTAATGGTCTAATTATTAAAAGAGATATGGGATAATTATTCAAATAGCGGTGGCTTCTCGGAAATGTTTGAAAAATCAATTTTCGGATTCAATTTTTTTACATTCTTTGTATAAGTCTATGATGCATGGAAGCCTCTTTCAGCTCAAGGTCATTGAGAGCCCCTTTCAGTTCGAAACTATTTCATTGTTTTTCTGAAGAAAAAAAAACGTTACCGTAACTACAGCTTTAGGATAAAAAATTGAACAAATTGAAAAGTACTGCACTGTTACATTTTTAGTAAATCGACTTATTGGCACAATAAAATCATAGTGTTATTAAAATGCTAAAAAGGGGACCAATTTCATTTTTGAAACCACTGTATAAAAATCAGACTAAAAACTTCGATGGTTTTTGTCACAATCCTTTCCTTCACATTTACCTGACCTGCATTTGCATGATCTGCCAGGTCATTTATTCAGGTATTGTTTTGCAGAAGATGTTCATTTCACTCCACTAACATTTAGGATCTTGTAACATTTTCTAGTCCAATAACAAGTAAGATTTAGGAAGCTGGATTTTAGCTGCCAACTGATTGCTCTGTTTCTTCTTTTCAAGTGCTACAGGACTTCTCAAATCGGCATCGCTAACGATACAAAACTAGAAATTTCTGATTTCAATAATAATGAGAAAAAAAAATCAAAAATTGTGATAATGACCGAATAAATACTAATAACAACTTCAAACTATGAACTAAAAGATTTAGCCTAGGGATTTTAATCTTTTGAGGCCCATTGAGTTCAAGTCTACGCCACTAAGGAAAAATTGTTAGTTAGTAACTCAGAAATTTAAGGATCCATGTCTACAACCAACTGTCATGTGCTTTAGCATTACAGTGCTTGCATAATTAATATTAGGAGAAAATCAATCATTCTGTGATGTGCATTTGTGATACAATGTTTGTTTGTTATGAGTAGAACAAAATCAACCACCTGTTATGTACATTTGTGTTACTCTGCTTCCATGATCCTATGTAGCACAAAATCAACCAGCTATTATGTACATTTGTATGATAATGCTAGCATGGTTCGAAGTGTAAGAAAATGACATATCTCTGCCAAGAGATCTGCGAGAAAGTGAATAACTTGCCTATAAAATGCTCTACGAGTGTCCATAAGATTGTAGAAAACTCAGCGTGTGTCATGAAACCGGCTAGATTAGATATGCAATATTATTTTAGTATAATCCTATGAAATAAAAAATTCTGGACATGAGTTGGTTATGGAATATAAAAAGAACCCCGAACTATACCACCTTAGTGTTCTCTGGACAGTCACGCGTGGAGGTTGCACGCAGCTCTGCTTAGTTTCAAGTGACACAATCCTGAAATAAAATACACATGGTGAAGTACCTTTCAGAAGATTTAACTTTTAAAATCAGACGTTGCATGTAGTCTAAAATTTGAAATTAATTGTTGACGAATTCAAAATTTATTGTGATTTAATTGCAGTTTTCGTTTATTCATTAGAAAAAAACTCTGTGAACATTGAGTTTGAAAACACTGTTAGTGAACAACTTAATGCAAATTGGTGTGCCCCCGCGAATGCTCTTCACTCATAATTAGTTCGAAAGTAAAATAAAAAACTTCCAAATTAAGGTGAGTTTGCAAAGGTCATAGAATTTATAAAGTCAGAGCCTTGCTGTCAACTGATCTCCATTAGGAGTTTTTGCGCTTTCAATTCGGAAAATCTGCACTAACAATGAAACAATTTTTGGATGAAGAATATTTTTAAAATTTCGAAAGTTACATTTTTAATTAAATGCTTGCTGCTTTCTTGGTGGGATGGAATTCATAAAGCATATTTTACAATTTAAATGTTTTTTCATATACTGGTTTGAATTTGCATACACAACTAAAATAAATGGAAAATATTCACCACTCTGATATATCTAAATGTTTAAAAAGAAGTACATCCAGATTAATGATCCCCCGTAACAGTGCTACCGTTTATTTGTGATATTGACTGAAAATTAAAAACTTCCATGAAAAAAAAGCAAAGTAACGATGTATCATACATATGATGAACCATGAAATCAAATTACTCTACGGCATTTGGGACCAGTATTTAAGTTACTCCGCCCTTGCTTGCCTTGATAACCTAGTTCATTTCACATACCACAATATTCAGTAAATTTGGCATTACCTAAAAAATGTTTGTTACTTTTTCTCACTGTCATTTGTGGAGTAAAGCTAAAAAAAGTAAAAAGGTAAAGAACAAAAAACAGTTTTTATGTTCATGTACGAATCTCATCACGACACTTGAATTAAAACTAATGATCCTAAAAAATATAAATCTACGGAATTCAAAACCAATATTTAAGTTATTTTACCCATGATATCCGTTTTCGCACCAGCATGTTTTTCATGATCTCTGTGAAAAATGTATTAATTACCAACGAAGCACAAGTCCACTTACTCACCTTACTCAAACATCAACTTTTCAGGCCACTGTCGGAATTGAGACTCAAAACTGAAATGTAAACAAAATTAAATTCTATACTTACACCGATGTTCTAAGTATTGGAATTGTTACAAAGATTTTTTTCAAATTCCCATATTGATAAGCAACATGAAACGAAATACTTGGATCTAGAGTTTTAAATATTGAATAAACATTGAACACAACCTTGAAACAAACATTGAATGAATAAACGATCACCAGCTTGGTCGACTGGATCACCAGCTTGGTCGACTGGCATCACCAGCTTGGTCGACTGGTAAGCAAATCTGCTTGCGAGCAGAAAGACCCGGGTTCGAATCCCGCTGCTGACATGGTTGACGCGGCTAGAAATACGGCATGGGATTTGGGTAAACAACCGAATAATTATCGAAGTAATTATCCAACCCAAGAATGGGCCCGAAGGCTCGTTCCTATAGCCTCATTCTATTCTATTCTGTAATCTTGTTATTACACTTACAATATAAACTCAAGAATGCAGTATTTTACTTAATAAATGATGAATTTGAAAGAGTGCTAGTATAAACAATGTAATAAAGCATGCAGAATTTTTTCTCCCGATTGTGTGGAGAATTTTTATGTATCATTTTCTGGAAACTGTTGAGCGTGCAATACACTACATACTAAAATTAATTTAATTTTGGGGCTTCAAATTGAAATTGATCAAATATCTTACGGTATTGTTCAATTAGGTCCATTATGTTGGAATTCTTTGTATTCGTCATATTCAACTAAAATCCTGAGAATATTTGAATTCTCTTTATATAATACCGTAAAGTACTTTCTGGGTTCAGAAGCATGTGCATTCAAGACTTTTGTGACCTGCATTCTATCTTTATTCGTCCAGCTCCATCACTTAATAACAACACTCTGCCTGATGAAACGCTCAATTTTTCGTATCCTTCAGTGTTGGAATAAACACTTAATGGATCTTGATTTGTTTTTTTTTCTAATCGCTCTAGTTTCTCCCTTACCTCTACGTACTTGTACAGTCTCTTCATCGTTCCTCTTCCATGTTCATCGAGTTACTTCCAATTTGATGATTCCATTTTCACGAATTGTGGCATCGTTTTCCATTCATTTCAACCTTCACCTCTTTTGTATTATATATTAGGCACTTCTGTTTCACACTCACCCACGCATATCTGGTTTTGATGTAACAGCACATGCTCAAAAATTACTCCAGAATAAATTTTCACTTCTATTTCTGTCTGTAAAAAGCAGTTTTTTATTCATGCCTGCAAAGCTTTCATCGAAAAGATAATGGCTGGCAATTATTTCCGTTTTTAAAGACGTGTATCACATGTATACAGGATTTTTATCTGTGTTTCCAAAAATGTAAGAATTTATATAGGTCTATGAATGAAAGAGAGCAAGAATTTAAAGGACTGCACCAGCGTTTCCTTTCTTTATTGGTTTTTGTGTGATGAAAAGAAAAAATGTGCACATATGCTCAAAATTATACATATGAAAAGCCATCGGAGGAATTGAAAAATACACTGCGAACAATAGTGTTGCATTTCAAGTCTTTACTATCTGTCTGAAGAATTAAAAAATCAAATGCAGTATTAAAACAATACGGAATCCTTGAACAAATATTTTAAAATGAAGCTTTACGCATTAGGACTTACCGAGGAATTCAGTGACTCATCAATTTAGGAACAATATATAATTTCTGCGAGAATTTTCAATAGTCTTCCTACTTTAAGATCATTCACTACACGTGGAGAAGCCAGGTAGAAATTAAATTAAATTAAGAGACATTAAAATAAATTAAAAGCTATTCAAAACGCATAAGTTGTGCATGGCACTGAGAAAATCGTTCTAGTAAAATTTAGAACGACAGTTTTAACAAAAGATCATAACATCGCCCTATCCTTGTAAAAATAGTGACAATTTTACCCGGTTTTTATAATGAGTTCTCAGTTATTAATTTACATGCTAATGGAAACTATAAATAATAGACTAATTTATTTTGCCGTCTGGTAGTCCTAAAATAAATTATTCTTTTGGAGTTGTTTCACAGACGGAACCACAGCTTCTACTCTAAGATTACAGCTGCAGTCTACAGTAACGAAGTCATCAGGATCACAGAAGTTGGGGAGTAAAAGTTAACGATTACCTTGAAATTAACTTCGGGACCTGACAGCCTGAACAACTGCTGAGCTTGACCATAGTTCAGAACTAATTTGTCGTTCTTTGGAATTAGCTTCAGATATGAATGAATATAGAGAGATGTAGCTAAAATAGTCTTGGATAAATTAATTGAAATTTAGCTATTCCGTTATAATATGCCACTATTTTATTAAAATTAATATTAATATGCCACTATAAGAGAAGTATCTCTGCTGATTACCCTCCAGTCAGTATTAAATGTCTTTAGTCAGATTAGGTTCAATTTTGTTGCGTTGATCGTTTTCATTCCTTAACACTTAGCTTGTTTGTAGAGTAAACTTTTGAACATGACCTGAAATATGCAGCTTTGTTTTTTAGTTCGTATAGAAATTTTGTTGTGTGCGCTTCCTTGTTGCTGCGTATTGAGGTGTTGGCACGTGGTGACAACTTTGTTGAAAGTTGCATAGTTGAGATTTGCTTTATTTTTTTCTACCTACAATCTTAATTTATTGTTATCATTTCATGGGCATTCATGGTTATCAACATTCACATCGATGCCTGCCAAAAATATCACCAGTTAAAATGATTAAATTATGGTTCACTTCCTTGGCAGGTGTGTTGATATCATTGTTTAATGATATATTTTTTGGCCTGTAGGGCTCATTCGTTTTTTTAGTATTTCACTAATGTTTATAAAAGATTTGCTCGTAATCTGTTGGATTCCTATCAAAATCTGTAGAGTACGTATAAGGGACAATAATTCTTTAGGTATATTTTTTGGATAGAGAGCAAGCAGTCTGCCTGACATATATGTAGTGTCTAAAATTATATACGACTGGATTTAGAAAAATATATACTAAAGTTGTTTTCGGCAAACCAAAGATGTCATTTATTACTTTATGAACGAGTGTGAAAAAAAATCAGAACTGAAAATGAGAATAAATCGTCTTGTGAAAAAATGTACGAATGAATTTAATAACCGTCAGTGAAATATTCCATAGCTGATACACACGAACAGTTTCGCTAGTCTTTTTGCGTAGGATTAAATTGTAAATTCAAATTCTATAGCACGCTGCAAGGCGTATGGATGAAATACTTTTTCATAATTTACCAGAATAATTATGAGAGCACGACATTTTCTACCCATGAAAAATTCATTACAATCTATAATAAATTTAGTAATTCCATACATAAATTAAGTTCAGATATATCGTTGATATAATGCACGGGAGCTTAGGAATTGAAGTTTTATTTACGACTGATTTATTGTGTATTCAATACATTGATTTACTTCGGTGGATTGCTCACGGCTTTTTACTTCTTTTTACCCATGCTTTGGAACGTGTGCTACCTTGATTGCCTATTGAGGTGATATTAAGTCTGCCCATGGAGTCTATTCGAATGCACAGGCTGTGCCGCACTGAAGTGATAATGAACATCTTACTTAAAGTTGAATTATTCATGTATACCTGTCACTAAGATATTAAAGGTGCAAGAAAGAAGATAATAGCAATCGATGAAGATAACCTGATGATTGAATTTGTGTTTAAGCCTCTGGTGACTGAAAAGCAAAGCAAGTTAATACATAAAAAATCTTGGTGTGGTGATTTAAGTTTTTACATCTGCACTCCCCATTCACACAAATGGTTAAGAGTTACATTAGCTTAATTTTTGGATCGACATATCTGAGTGTAACGAAGGTAATATTAAATTTTCCATACCAATATTTGAGATTGCATCGATGAAATTAATGCGTCAAGTACGCAGGTTCTTATTAATATCATACGAATAGTTATTGTACCTTTTTATTCCAAAGAACACAAGTGAAGTTCACAATATTTACTACGTATAACGCTTTAACATGGAGCCTATTGCTAATTTTAAGGCAATTTTAAGGATTATTTTTAAGTAGGTTTGTAACTAGTGGTGAGGAGAAGGTTCTTCACGTTAACGTCACTGTTTGTTGTGTCATTGACTTAACAAACCTAGTCAGTAACTGAGGAGAAAAGTTCATCAAGAAATAATTTTCAGAATGTTTGGTCAGATACTGAAGGAATTGTTCATCAAAAATTCTTAGCCATTAAAAAATCAATGACTGTTAATCTCTTTTGGAATCAATTTAACGGTTCAAAAACATAAAAAGAGGGTACAAACACGACCATCTTTTGGTAACAAAAAGGCGTCATTCTTCATCCCGTTAATGCCCTTCCTTACGCAGCTCGAATAACCAACAATCTTTTAGAAGAGCTCGGTTAAGAAATATTGCTTCACCGTAAACTGTTCTCAACCTAAACTCTTTTGATTATTCTTGATTAGAGGACGATGGAACCATGGGGAGGAGGCTTACATTGATATTAAGAGAAGACGATGAAAATGAATACCAGTCATACATTGACTTACATTGATATTAGGAGAAGACGATGAAAATGAACACCAGTCATACATTGAATTACATTGATATTAAGAGAAGACGATGAAAATGAGTAGCTTGCATACATTGACTTACATTGGTATTAAGAGAAAAGGATGAAAATTAATAGCACTCATAACTTCATTCATAACTTATAGAACTTCATAAAGAGAATACTCAAATGAGTTTGAGTCTGAAGGGCCATGGGGATTGTTTCAAAAAATAAATATTCTCATAATCAATAGAGATAAGATAACTTTCAAACAGCTAAAAAAATTCACTTATCTCTAACAGAAAAATTTCGTATACATTGGGTCACACCAGCTCACCAATTATTTACACATACATGGCTTAGTTATTTATTTCATCTTATTGATTTTCTCTTCATTGTCCCTGTTAATAAACAACAGCAGGAAAAAATAAAAACCAATTTATGACCATCTTAGCAGCAACATTTTATCATTTGTTTATTTGTCAAGCTTTTTAACTAGTTATAATTTCGAAATACTAAACTTCAGATGAAATACATTACCTAAGAGTAGCAAGCGCTCAATTTTGTTCCCGTAAACTCTACTTAGTTGTAAGAATGAAAAACTAATTTCTTAAGAACAATTTTTAAAATGGGTTCCTAAAAGTATTTAAATACCTTAAAACACTTCAAAAAATATTCTTTCGCACGTACAAATTCCAGTTTTTTTTTCAAAAGACTGTAATTTACGAACACTATGGATAATCACTAATGTTTAATAGAAAGCTCGAACGTTTTCTTAGCTTTCCTACTAATGTTCACTTACTAACTGATAGAAGTATTTTATTTCAGGCTTTTTAAGAACTTGCATGTTAAGAATTTAGTTTCAAATTCAAAGCAATTGGTTTTACAATTTACCGTTTTTATACGTTTTTTTTATCTCTCTGACACCAATTTTAATACCACATTCTCATTAGAACTTAGGGTTGTAACGATAAATTTTGCATCAATTTTTCCTCTTATTTGGTAGGAATGAATTTCCAACTGAAATAAAAATATTGCAATTATACTGTACGATGGAGTTAGTATTAGAAGGGAAATTAAAATACATTTAATATATTCCGGTTCAAAGGCCTTTAGAAGCCTTTAGAAGTTCATATTGTGGAAATCCATTTGAATGATCCAATTAAAGTAATGGCCTACTGTGAAATAATTGGTTTTGATTGCTAATTAATTAACATCGTTGAGAAGATTGTGAACATAAAGATAACAAGTGTATAAATGACGTATGAAACTTTGTACAGCTTTTCTGATGATGGAAGATTCTTCCAAAAATAAGCACGTATAGAGATTTATAATAATAATTTGATTATTTCAGGTTTGAATTCATAGTTGTGGTATAATTTTAGGAGTCATAAGTTACGAAGTCATTTCGTATGATACTCTGTTTGATGCATTTATCTAGTGTTCATATGAATAATGCACTAATTTTTAATCTTATAAAATTGTTTCACGTTATTTTTCATTTTACATCTCAAAAATATTTCAATCTGGCCTGAAGAAAAGCTATCTCAAGTTTATATTCAGATTCAGAAGTACAATTACTATTAATTTTCGATCATTAATGAACGGAAATGAACGTACGTTCATCTGGATATTATGAAAACGTATTTTGACCAACATTTTATGGGTCAGCTCTGAACGTAAAGACCATCATTAATTCACATTCACGCACAATTTCCTTAACATGGAAATTATATCCCTTAGCACCAAACGCATGTCCTTTTAATGCACTCATTGATCCAGATGGTGAATAATCTTATGTTCAGGAGCATACATAGTTTGTTTACTACAACTTAAACCCTCGGTGGTTGCAGTATTTTCTGAATTTTTTTTCTTGACGGGCGAACGACTGCCCGTCAAGACTTTTTGCTCTGCTGCCAAGCCGTCAAGCTTCTGTATTTTTTGGAGCTCCCCTCGGTTTCACAATCTGGAAGAGAAACTAATATGTTTTTTTTTCTTCTGAGGCTTCGTGAACCGGGAAAGAAAACATACTCATGGCAGTGATTCAGCCAGTACGAACTCAAGGAAGAAAAATGATGAGTAAGTTTTCCCTAGACACATGTGTGTACATGCACGACAGATGTATGAAAAATATACATTCATATGCAAAAAAAGTGCAATACATAAGATCTTTTCAAGAAGTTTTCTGCTGCTAGCATTCACTTTGTAGCAGAATAGACAATAAAAGTTGAACAAAAAAGTTGCTTACTCTTCATAATTACGAGGCCTTTCAAATGCCTTCCTATTCTCAATAATCGTTTAATAACCACATTACAGCACAGATACATATCGACTGGAAAACTCACAAAAACTCAGAAAAAACGACGAATCCATCCGATATAAAATATATGGACAACCTAGTATAGAAGGGCAGTATCGGACATGCAACATTCGCCCAGTATTGATGCTGTTTAAAGGGGCTGTAAAAATACACAAGCCTAGAAAGCACTCGAAACTTATATTCCATCGACCTGTCAACATCGAGTGACTACCTCACAATTTCAGCCCCACGGTTAAATGTAGAAGGCAAGTTTGAAAAGCGTCCACCATGTCGAGAGATGGAGCGAATATTGAGCCGCTCTTCAAGTAGTTAAACAATACCTCCCCTCCTAAGGAGCATTAGTATGTTGGAGCGAAGATCATGACTTGCATTTCAATTCGTTGTCATACCACAAAGGAACAAAGGGAATTGAGTTTCCTACTATGCCTTGAATGTTTCGCTCAATAATTCAAAATTCTTACTCACTTACAAGTCCCGTAAAAGAATAACACAATTTAATTCATCCAAATCGGTTTTATTTTAGTCCAGATAATAGCTTCTTAGAAAATATGATAAAACAAAAAATCTGGAAACTTACTTATTCATTTACTTTCTGGCAATTAAACGAAGTAGCATCAAATTTGTCTGATGAACAATTGATGTATCTTCTAACCTGCTGTGCTGGTTTGTGTATGGGAGTTGCATGATTACAGCAAGCCAATGCTTGAGGCTATGGTATGTCGTTTGTTCGACTTCTGAATCAGAAAATCGTTCTTTTCGTCAGTCGAGTTTTGTTGTCAGATTAAGTGTGATTCCGTCACTTACAGTAGACTGAGAGGCAGCTTACGAATTAATACGTTGATTTAGTTTGTCCAGTACCTGAGTTATACGTATGGTTCGAAGAGGATTATTCCGTACCAATAAACCATGCCAAAAATAATTGAGGTTAGAATAGGGCAGCAATGATTGTGGAGTCGATACACGTAGAAACTAATTTCTTTCTGACTTTTTTAATGCGCTGGCAGGTATTTTTTCTTACAACAAAATATGATACCATTAGTGCACTTTTTATGCTATAAAGCATGTCGTCCATATTATTCATTTTGCAATATTATGATAGACAGTAGCAATATTTTAAGTAATTTTTGCATCTGTTACTGAACGGAAATGTAATAGATGCAGCAACTGAACTCTAAATTATCCAGCATATAAGTTCAAGTTTCTTGGCAACAAAATATCATTTCGCATAAAATCCATAAAGTTTAACATACATGTTTTATTAGTTAGTTCTACAGACAATTTGAAGATTTTAATCCACTCCATGAACGATTGTGCAGTGTCTAAAATAACTGAATATTGTGAAACCATTTTTAATAATGGTTTCAAAGACTATTTAACCCAATATAAAGAAACTTAGAGTGGGTAAGCACGCATTATTTCGTTCCATGAACGAGGTGCCGACGTTTGAATCCAAAGTCTGAAACGAATTACGCTGAATCCAAAGCCGTGGAGCCATAAAGAGTGTTTGCTCCAAGTATGGAACACAGAGGGCGATAAGCGGGCCATAAAGTTTGTGATGAAGGGACTACAGAGGCGCCGTTTGCACGCCGGGTCTTGCTTTGAGGCGCAATTCCAGGCTTACTAAATACTGGCCATCCAAATGTACGTTGACCGTACACAACGTACAAGTACGAGGGCTTCTAGTACTTAAACAGAAAACACCAGACGTAACGAATAATATTTATTCCTTCCTAGTGAACTCGTAGTGTGAACGATCATAAGAAACTTGTGTTCAAAAATAGTAATGAAGAAATCTTTAGTAGGTGATGCTTATTGAGACTATCACTACCCTTATTTTTTTCCTTTTTAAGGTGCATGACTCACAGTAATCTTTCAGAACTGGTTAACCATTTTGGATAACTGACATTTACGTTCTTTCTCTTTGAATCTGCAATTTATGAAAGTGTTCAGTAGTATTTGGGAGAGCAAATTCATATTTTTCAATTTTCAGTAGACTTTTCTACGTTCCCTAGCGCACACGTGCGTAACACAACATGTTCATTTTTCAACATTCATTTTCCTACTGTTGAATTTGAATTTAGTGATAAAATAATCATAATTTTATTGTTTTTCGTAATTCTGAAAAACTGCTCGTCGTGATTGGGTGTGTATGCTATTTGATTTTGATCTTCAGTTATGATTAATAAAGATGTGCACGGAAGCATTCCCTTTCAAAAATATCAGCAGTGCATGGTTTCATTCTTGGAAAGTTCATTTGGTGATCAACACAACTAACAGGCCTTCTGTCTTAGAATAATCTATTCCTACTCAATGGTGTAGAAAATAGACATTTCTCAGCAACTACAAGAACACAACAGTTTAGCCTTCGAACATGACGAGATATTAAGTAAATTTGAAGAGAGGGCTCAGCTACGCCAATCGATGGAGCCAGCAAGTGGGAGGAGTTCGGAAAAGGGAAAGGTCAGAGAGGAGAAACTTGAGATATCGGCGTGCAACGAAGAAATTTAGAAAGAAGGAAAATGATTGTGATGGATTGAGTTCCTTGACAACGGTTTTATAAAGCTTATCTAGAACTATCATTACTGGCACGGTTTCCATCACGCAAGGGATAACATTATCAGGAATTTGCCCATGCAATTTCTTAAGACTTTGGTAATGAAAAATGAGCTAGTGTTATTTCTTGATCCTTGTTAAACTTATAAACTTGAATACAATCACACTTCTGCAGTGTAAATGCATAGATTTACCTTATTCTGTGTTTCTTTTTGACTCAAGTCCTGAACCATGATAGGAGGATCAATATAAGGTAACAGACACTACAAATTCATTAAAGACATTTTGTTAATTTTGAATTTTGAAATTTTGTTAGTTTTGAATTTTAAATGAACTGCTTATTTCAACAAAAATTAGTTATTCCTTTCAATGAAAGTGCTTGAAGATCTCTATCTCTGAACGAAAAAAAGTTTTCCTACTAGGAGAAATCTTTTTAATTTCTTTTAGTCCTGAAAAAAATGATCGTCTGTGATGAAATTCACTACAAATACTGGGTAACAACGCGACACCGTGTTTGCCGAGCAAGTTAAATGGACAGGGGAAAGTTCTTTGTGTTGTTTTAAATTTAAATCCAATATGTGCATTATTCACATCCGGGTTCTATGATGTATTACCCACTTTTTTGATCAATGAATGCATTCATAACCTTATTTAAATAGTAAAATAGTTTATCAATTATAAAGTGTAGGCGCCCCTCCACTAGGTGTGAAATACAATCTAATGTTACAAACTCGCTTAAAAACTTACACAAAGCGCAAATTGACTGTACAAGAATGTGAGGAGAAAGGTTCATCAATTTTATCTCAGGCTGGCAGCTATCAATCATTCTGACAAAAACTAATTAACGGACTTAAGCTATCCAAGAGCATTTCAGATATCAACTAAGCCTGGGTTCAACGTCTTGTTAAACTTTTAACTAATACTAATTAACAGAATAAACTCATCGTAACTCATTTGGTTCCTAACCATTTAAAGTCCACAAACTCCTGAGTTACATTTAAAATTAATCGTAATTTGAACGATCGAAGTTAGGACACTATCGAGTTCAATTAATTTTTCTGGTACGGCTAGGTTGTTAGAGTTTACTGATTTTATCATGATCATAAGCTAACTTACTTCAGGTTCAATGCATGACAAATACTAACGTTAATTTACATCAAAAAGCTGAACTTTATATTACTGAGTAAATGTGAGACATTCGATAGAAGACATGAGTGTGACAGTTTAACAACTTTGTACGTTATGAAAGCGTCAGATTTAATACAAATTTTAGCAGCTGGAAGTAATCAATGAGGGTTCATCATGGGGCTATTTTCTCAAAATTTTCAAGCGTTCAAATGCATTTTGCAAGTTGGTCACGTTTGTTTTTTCATTAAAAGTTTCTAGGAAGGATTTATATTTTCAAAAAGAGGCTAAAAACTCTTTGCAAAAGATTGGGGCATTTCGAAACATTTAATCCTACATTAACATTCAATTCCTATAAAATTATTTTGAGTTTATGGAACATACACAAAATACAACTCACGTAAAGTTAGAAGTCATTGTTGCGTTTTCAAGAGACAGATTTTTTAGTTCATGATATAGAGCATATTTTCCAACTCACCTTTTCTACTTGAGTCTTCTCGCATTAAAGAATTTTTTTTAAATTATCGAAAGGATTTAGAAAAGAATGCCTAACATTTAAGTACTTTGGGACTCTCAACACACTGAACACTTTGAACCACCGTAATGCTAGCACACGCCTGAGGCTGGATCATCGTCAGGGAAGCCAAACTTAAAAAAGTCTCTGCAACTTAATTAGCTCAGCAGGAAAGTTTTCTGTGTCAAACTTGTAATTGTTTAAGGGTCAAATTATAGTGAAGGGTCTTTCAGAGCTAACCTCATGAGGCTGTTCTTTTTGAATTACTTTCTTTCGTTTTTTTGTTTTACAGCTTTGGTATAGTTGCTAATGAGTTTTTTCTCCGGAAGCGCATCTGAAATGTGACTCTAATGAACAAACTTGTATTCTGGTTCATTCCCATTTTAATTTAAGAGTAAATTTATCTTACTCTCTGAAAATAGGAAAGTTATAAATACCATAGCTTTTGTGAATGAACATCGACTTTGTCTCGTCTTAGAGTAAGACTTGAAAAAAGCAAATAATAAAGAAACAGAAAATGAAACCAGATTTAAGGAAAAAGCCTCTGATGCTTGGTAGCAAGCACCTAATTTACCAAAAAGGAATTTAAGTAATCTTCCGATTTTACATCCCTTATGAAATTGATTCACACTAGTAACCGTTATTTTTTAGCATGGTTGTTCATGTTCTTACAGATTTGTGCTACATTTTCCACTTTATTTTGTCATGTGTCCTTAATGTTTCTGGTCTGTAGTTTGTATTTAATTGTCTTTAAATGTTCATTCAATAAAATAGAATCTTATTGTAAGTAAGAAAACCTCATGTCAAGCACTAAAACCACAGGAATTACCTCAAGGTAAAAGAAAGCATTATAACGAACATTAATACAGTGAAAAGGATTTTAACTTCGCAAACTCCGATTATATGTCGCAATCACGATGGATCAAGAAATTTCTTTGGAAACAAAGGCAGTTTTAGAAGTTAAACATTCGCTAGGTAAGCTCACAAAACATAAGTTAATGCTATGAAACACTTAACGAACACTTTTAGTTTGTATAAGCATTACACTTGGAGAACAACCTTTTCTTGCGAAGGAATCGCTTCACAGACACTTTTCAGTTGCACAAACCTGCAATCTTTTGTGCATATCGAGCACATACATTTGCAGCATTATTACAGGCTTCGTTTACTGAATGAATCAAACGAAAATAATATTATTTTATTCACGTGTACTTAATAGGACATAAAAATAATGCTAAAAAATATTTTAGTTGTAGCGAGACCTCTTCAGATAGCAATAATTTTCAGTGATAGCTAATCTAATTACAGTAAACAAAATGCATTTTTTAGAATGGACGTTGTGTTGCAGTGCACTCTTCTTTCAATCTAATGTAGTTTCAACTTACATAACATTTTAAGTAGAAGCAGTAAAAAAAATTATTTCAGCTAAGTCAAAAATATCGGACTGTACGAAAATCAATATCGGGCACGCGCGAAATTTCAGTTTTGCACCGGCTGGCAGCCTCGAACTGTACCTTCAATTTGATATTGCTCATTCTAGAGGGCAAGGCTGCATGAGAAATAAATGGAAATGTCTGTCGCTTCCGAAAAATGAAAAAAGTCAGCAGAAGTGTAATTTTCCCTAGAGTAGTGCTGGTGTAGCAATAGAGTATTTATGGACGTTCATACCTCTATTGAAATTCCAAATGATACCATTTCAATTCATGAACTTGAAATAGTTTATTGAAAATAGTCAAAATATGACCTAAACTCACCAAAAATCTCCATTTCAAACCAAGGCACAATGCCTCGGTATGGGTGGACTTAAATAATTATTATTGAGTTAATTCCAGTTACATTATTTTTAGCTACCACAAAATATATTTAAATTACCTTGTGTAAATTCAGCCGTACAGTTTGACTCATACACCTTAGAAAAGTTAATAAAAATCAAGATTTTACTCGCACTTATGCATGATTTTTGCAGTAAAAATTAAATAAATTCATTTTTAAATGAATGTACACGCTTTATTTTTCAGGTGCTGCTTGACATCAGAGCTGCAAACTGTCCAGTGCTTACTCATACAATTGTTCTTCTTAAACGAGTGTGTTTTGAGTAGGTAGCCCTTATTCTGTATCTCTGGGCACCATGCTCAGCTTATACATAATTTTGATTCCTTATGTGCTGAACCAATAGTAATTATTAGTTCTCCTATGGCATGCTCGAAAATTTTCATTTCAGTTCTAAAAATAAATCTGAGAATTTGAGCTGAACGCAACTTCTTGACGAGATCAAAAACACGCTCCAACAAACATATAGATTCCTCTATGCTTATGGCAACGAGTAAAATCCCTTTTTGCATTCACAAACTCAAATTAAGTACTCCATCATTCGAAATGATTCCTAAAAGTCATTGAAAACTGATTCGTGTGGGAAATATCATCGCAGTCTACCATCACAAAGTATCGATACGAGCGTTAGCCAGAAAATCTTCTGAACAAAGTACTCCCTCCAGTCAGCTCTAAAAATAAACCACACACAGATCAGACCTTACTGTGAATCGCGAATCATGGAATATTTAAAGCGATTGATCGACCAGCCCCAGGCCAGAGAATACTTCTCTTTCGTTTATTTTGCTATGATTGACAGTAGAGCCTTTTATTTTTCGCCACCTAAAGAACGCTACGCTGACGCTATTTTGAACATTTGACTGGCATGTGATATACCTCAAATAACATAATTTATGAACGTATAAGTCTAGTCCTTTTTAATGGCATAATAGTTTTTCTTTATTTTAGTTTTTATTATTTTAGTTTTTAATAACTGCACGAACCATACGCTGCAAATTGCAGTACAAAAATAATATAACGAGCACCAATAATTTACTTTGGTTTTCGGAATTTATGTTTTTTAATTCTGTCTTCAAGTCCGCATATTAAGCAAGCTCCTATTTCTGGAAGACTGAAACGCTCTATAGTCTAAACTAATAGTATCTAGAGAATGAAAAAGTGGATTACTGAACGTATGAAAGACGATGCCACTCAAAGGTTGCATGCAGTTGTAGCGATCATTTCAAAATGAAAACAGTGAATGTTTTTTTCAGACTCCCTTAGCTCTAAAAAAACAAGTTTAAAATCTGTAATATAATCGCATGTGTATAGTTTTACCATTTACAAGAGCGCAAATAACCAACCCTTTTCTACGAATGGCAAAGAACATTTAGGCACTCAAATTATTCAATAAAGTTGATAGAGAAGAAATTACTCCATATGTTCTAGGTTTGACTGTTAAAGACTGAGCTATAAATCGAACGTCTTAGCTTCAAAAATACCTAATTCTAAGTAACAAGAAAAGTACTTTAACACATTTGAGCAGTATAACAAAGGAACAGAATTCCTGAATGGTAGAGAATACTGGGTTACATTTGAGAGTAAATTCAGCATTTTGATGCAATGCAAACGATAAAAATTGTTAGATACTTAATGATGACTGAATGGTTTGATGCCAAATCGAAGCTCATAAATTTTGTTGAATGAGCATGTGCTACGAGCCTTGATAAACTTTTTCTTAATTTATGCCTTATTAAAGTTTTTATACCTAACTTTCCAATAATATTATATGCAGAAGGAAACACTGGTATAATAAATCAAATTTCAGTGTAATGTTACATTAGCGTCGTCAAACGTATGTTACAACACTGCGAAAAAGTCTGGATTTTACCTCGTTCTACTCTGGAATGATCAAGGCAATCAGACGCATGCCATTCAAATTCCGTGCTCAAGAGGCCAGATGAGGGAGAGTTTGATAGAGGGCTACTTTATGAGAAGTCAGTCATTTGCATCCTAATTCCCAGTCTTATTCAATAGGCTATTCATGAACGAGAGAGAACTGAAAATGAGTGGTATGAGTAAAACAGCTCTCAGACAGTGGGTGAATTGAATAGTAAAAATCATTGAAAGAATTACTTTGTTTACAGAGAGGTCATGTGTATTTGTACGAGAGTGAAGTAAATTAGCTATACCGATTCATGAGCACGTGCCTTGTATTTTATGTACTGAACATAAAATGAAATATTAAATTCAACTGACGCTACGTATCTTATATCTCCAACATAGATGAGCGAAACGACAGCATTTTATCGCAATTGGTATTAACACAAACAGTATAAGCTTGGAAATTCATAAATTATCAATACTAAAAAGTATTTGAATTGTAATTTACTTTTCCATTTGAATTTACATTGAAGTTCTTTAGTTAATATAATTTTAAATATTTTATGGATAGGAAGAGAAAATGAGAAAAAGCACGGTACATGGAACAGACATAATTCAGAATTTGATAAAAGGGTTAATTGAATTCTATTGCGTAACACACCAAGTTACGGAAGAAAGTACTTAAAATTGCTACTGCTCGCTTTCTCAAAATGTAAAAAAATATTGTTTACGTTTTTTTATGAACTGAATTGGCACTCAAAGCTCTTTAAAATTGTGTAACACGCCAAACAAACAATTTTTGCTGGTACTGTTTTCTCAAAAATTCCTACTTCATCTTTCAATTTAAAGTCGTATGTACAAATTCGTCTAAGAAGTCGAGAAAAACATGTCAAAAAACATACTTAATGTTGCATCCAATAATTCCTCTTTCAGATTTTCCGGCTGCTGCTAAAACCTACTAGGAAATATTTTCGCCTTATTTTTCTACGAATCAAATGTTGTTATCCTCAGGGCAAAAACTCCCTTACTTTCATCAAATATTCCTTAGCAATTTTTCAAGCAGAATGTTGGAATAAACACGAATGTCTCTAAATTGTTTTATGAATCGTTTTTATGACAGATTTTAATATTCGCTGCTAATGAACTGAGTGAACCTGATAATAAGTTCAAGAGTTGCAATATAATTTCTTCATAGTGACGATACTTTTTTCCACGACGCGTCAATGAGTCAATTTTTGAAATATAGTAAACTTGCTGTTATAGCTTTTACTCAGAGTGAGAAAAAATGTGTAAGAAGCATTGAAAGTCATATCTATTTATCAAACACGTGACTTACAGACGAGGTCTTGCATGCAGTAGTTCGTTCAAATAAAAGATTTTCGTTCATATAAAATGGTTTTCGTTCATATAAAAGATGTTGACAGAGTCAATGCTTTTCAATTAAACCTATGATTGGCCAATACTTATGCTCACATTTCTGATCAAACAGTTTCGTATTACAAACAGATGTTCGCTGAGTCAATAATTTTAGCATTGCAAATATTCACACGCATTCCGTAAGATCATTCGCCATGTTATCTTGTCCAATGCATCTTGAAGTGCAAAAGCAAAGTTTCATGTCAGCGTTCATAAAAGATGTTATTTCAAAATTATGGGTCTGACACTTCTCGATATGTCTTGGTCTGATACTGATCGATGTGTCTGGGTCTGGCACTGATCGATGTGTCTGGGTCTGGCACTGATCGATGTGTCTGGGTCTGGCACTGATCGATGTGTCTGGGTCTGACACTGCTCGATGTGTCTGGGTCTGACACTGCTCGATGTGTCTGGGTCTGACACTGCTCGATGTGTCTGGGTCTGACACTGCTCGATGTGTCTGGGTCTGACACTACTCGATGTACCTGGGTCTGGATCTAAATGAAAGTGTCTGATTTTGGTGATAATCAAAATTTTTTATCGAGGTGTCTTGTGCTTGACCTAATATGAAGAATTATAGTTCTTACTTTACCTAAAGTGTCTCATTCTTGTGCTAATCGAAGTGTTTAGATCTTGCGTTATTCGAAATGTCTAGTTCTGGCACTAATCGAAGGGCCTAGATCGATCGTTATTTGAAGTGTCTAGTTCTTCCACGAATTGCAAGAACTGCAGCGTCCTGCTCAGACGCTGATCGAAGTGTCCTAGTTATTAACGAAGTTTTTAGTACATGCTATAAGGGCATAATTTCTCGTCGCCCCACAGATTCTGACAAGGAATGGTTTCAGACTCTTGCCCGACCGTTATTCAAGGAGAAAGAATAAATAATACATACAGAATTTAATAGACATAATTTACAATAAGCCAAAGCAAAATAGAGTGTCAATAGATTTCCTACTCAACGAACAAGTTAAAATTTCAGGAGGCTTGATAGCGACAGAAGCAGTCAGATTCTGCAGAAGCAGAAACTATGCTCAGCCGGCCGCGTAGGCGCGTTTACTGAACATGAGACTAACTACAGCCGCCCATCAAGTTTCCTACTCTATCGATCCTATGCTGAACATTACCTTAGTGAGCAAGTTTGACTAATGGAAAGCTTACTGGTAACAGAATAGTCGGATTCTGCAGGAACAGAAACCATGTTTAGTCGGCCCCGTAGTCGCGTTCACTAAACATCTGACGGACTACAGCTGCCAACTCTACTTCCTAGCCTATCTTACCTATGCTATTAAATCTATGCTGTTCAATCTACGCGATCTATGTTAACCAATCTATGCTGAACTAATCTATCGAAAAAATCTATGCTGAAATAATCTATACAGAAGTGACTCGGGTAAAAGCACCGCCGAAGAGGTCAGGCCTGATGAGAAGAAAAAATAGTTTCGGTACTCAATATTAAACAAAGATCAGTAATCTAAGTTTTAGTGTCACAAATTTACCTACTCTCCAGCACTGTTAGGTCTCTTGCTGGTTGCGGGGCAGAAGGATCGTATACTGGAAATGTAAACGGGAGTGACCGATCAGAAGAATGAAGAAAAAGAAATTGCGTGCTAGAAAAACGGATTCATCTACTGACACATGCTCTAATTGAAGTGTCCAAACTATTATCGAAGTTTCTTATACATGCGCTGGTTGAATTGTACTAGCTATTATCGGAGTGTCTGATTTATGCGCTAGTTAAAATATCCTAGCTCTAATCGGAGTATCTAATTTATACACTAATCGAAATGTCCTAACTATTACCGTAGTGTCTAAATTACGCGCTAATTGAAGTGTCCTAGCTATTGTCGGAGTGTCTGATTTATGCGATAGTTGAAATGTCCTAGCTATTATCAGAGAGTCTAATTTATGCGCTAATTGAAATGTCTGGTTCCATTAGCAGCTCGTCAAACGCCTGGAGGAGACCACGGAGCCCCAATCATGATTTGAGTCATAACTCCTTCATTCGAAGAGGTATCTCATTACGACCGAGTGGCGCCTGTGGATGAAAACATCAGTCTCAAATGTGATTAAAGTGAGCGTAAATTAAATGGGAAATTGAACTCATTTGAGGCTTTCAAATCGGTTTAAATGAGTTACAATGAATTTCAGGGGGTTCTACCGAAGTAATGGAAACATCTTACGCTGATTTTTGCAGGTCGGAGATCCGATGGGCTTTTCCGGGCAAAATCGATGAATTGAACTTTGGCCAGAGAAATTAATGAAGAAACTATCAACAGATTCAACACGACTGCGTAGTTGTTTGTAGCGTGATATTTTATGGTTACGAAGATATTTAAGTACAATTACTTTTTCAGCAGTAAAATTATGGAGTGCGTCTCATTACCCAACAAGATAAGAAAACAGGGTTGAAAAATAGTAATTGACCAAATGGTGTAAGATCAAGCAAAATCTATGGAAGGTTAACGATGAATTAAAGTTTTTTCGTCTCTCAGGACAGCAGGGTTAAGTGTGTAGGGATTTGTGACTGCTTAACTGTGAAAAAATTGGCCATGAAAATTGCAGTCGAGTTCTTAAGATGCGTTCTTGTTTATCGCCTTTGGGTAATCATATGATATGTATTGAGGGTGCAGGACTGACAGTCCTCTCGTTTTGTAATGACTGGTGCAGCAGCTGCATTCCTAAATGCAAGATAAAAGAAAAATGTTTCACATTATTCACGTTACAATGACATCTACATCCTATGAATTACGTTTACGGAGTAATTCAGGTAGTTTATTACTTTATATATTAATAAAGAAGTAAATATTACTGTTGAAAACAAATCAGACTAGGTAAAAAAACAATTCGTTATTCTGAAGTAAGGGGGAGTGAAACAAGTTAGAGTTATTAAATGTACTTAAATCTTACATGGAGACAGCAGATAAATTATAGAATAGGTTTAACCCAAATCCTGTCGACCAGAGAATGAACGAGGGAATGTTACACTCTCTTAACTGCGTTTTCTAAAGACGCTTGTGCCACGAAATTCTCAAGAGGAATAATAAACAATGAATATTGATTCGCCAACACGGAAATTATTTGAAGTGCGTGTACATTATTTCTGTTGCGAATTGCAATAACAAGTTGAGACTACTCAAGCAGACAACCGATAAATATGAGCACCTAATTTGGCCTTATTTTTCACATTCATTTATAACGTTGACGAGGCTCAGAGCGACTACTCGACACACAAGAATTAGTGATGCTGACTAAAGCAGTGACTTGCCATCGATATTCTGCGCTCAAGCAGAAGTCCATTATGTTGAGATCTGAAGAGCTGGTGCCAGGGACCAGCAGTGAAGTTACTGAGTCATTTTAGTGCAGTGCCTCTTCATCTCCAGTCGATGAGTGAAGTGACGACGGATCGACGAGATGGGAACAATCGCCGTACAAATAAATCATAATCCGTAGGACAGGGACCGCTTAGTGGAGAAAAAATTCAGACAAGAGACACACAAACTTATTAACAGCATCGCTGCTTAGTAGTGGGACTGCGTGGGTACACTTGTCCGTCGAGGACCTGTGTGAATGTTTGAACGCCAGGACCTTGAATAAACAAAAAATAAAATCGACTTTATTGCGATCCATCACGAAGTACAGTGCCAATTCACAGTACTTCGAATCAGTTTTTCAATTCTCAACGCGAGCATCTTACGACTTGTGGGGACAATATCATAAAATTCTGATGAAGTTTGTATTCCTTTAAGAATAGTTAAAGAATAGCTGTTTTTCCCATTGAAACTTGGTTTAAAATAAAGAGTGCTCTAAAACTACAACAAAGCGTTTACTTTGAAAGAATTTGTAGGCAACATAATGCTATAGTTTGAGTTTCAAGCACTAGGGCTAAAATTACGAATTTTGAAGTATAAGTTGGAGTGAAAATTTCAGTTGTGATTCATAATTCGCTTAGTGATCGCTTAGTGTGATGTGCTGATGATCCATAAAATTTGTTTACTTATTATTATGGTTAACTGAAAAGTCTATTTCCTTTAGTCAAATTGGAAGCTACATAGCATAGAAATATTTGAAAATGAGAACAAAAAGTTGAAACACGTCACGAATGAGCAAAATTGAAATATCGATAGAGATACAGATTAGAACTAGCAAGGAAAATGCCCCGACTAGTGTAGTATGCAAAAAATACAGCGCTAAATAAAACGAATATAACATCATTTATTTGAAGGAAAAACTCAGCGTGCTCCTTGATCAAGTAGCGAGACCTAAAGTCTGTTGGACCTGAAAAGAATTTTTCTACACATCCTTATATGGGAGCAGAAAATAGTCATCACCAATCAAAAAATAATCAACAATAATTTTAGAATTGAATTCATAATTTACTGAATAGCTCAGTTAACTTTGTTCAATAATGGTTATGATCAAATCTTTGGCTAAGCAAATGTTTTGTAGGTGACCAAACATCTTGAGCAATGTTTTTAATTCCTGAAGTTAATCAAATCGATTTATTGAAATATATCTCTGCCGATTTCGTTTTCTTTGAGTTTTTCAAGCAGCTCGTCATTACAAACCACAGATTATGATGAGAATGTATATTTCTGTTGCACCTTCTTTTGTTATTATTTACATTGGTGATGTACGTGCACTATTCCCTATAGTAATTCTTTATTCCTTTTTTCGATTAACTCGGGTGATGTGGCAGGCCTTCTCACTTGAAATTAATAACAGTAATGTTTACAGAATGCAGATTTTCCTTCACTTTGAATATTAATCCGTTAGATTTTGGAGAAAAGAGAACATGTGGAGAGATAGCAATGTGGTAGACCTTCAACTCTACGCCTTTTTTCAGGAGGTGTGACTTCATAACTTATCTAACTTTCTGTTTTGTTTCTTTGTTCATGTGACTCTTACCTCACTACGATTCAGTGTTAAGCAATGCCTGACAGCAAGAAATTTGCTGCTTGTAGAGTACATCTGACATGCCAAATCATACCAGAGTCTTCTTGCCCCTCGAAAATATCTACATTCCCAGCATTTTGTCGGTGATACCATGGAGGTTTCTATCACAGCCTGCAGAGCCAATCAACACGAGATGGTTGGATAGTTCAGCTGCAAAGTTAGAGTTTGATTAACTTTGTTCAGTTCCAAAGGACTTTGAACGCTTAGAACGTTGGTAATTGGGTTTACTCAGAAGGAGACGGACCAGGAAGTAACAATCAATATTCAGCGAGGGTCAACAGGATTATAGGGATAAGCTGCCTGTGAGTGTAGTTGTGCAAGTATTTGGTCTTGGAATGGCTGTTGTCTTTCCAGAAGGATATGTATATGCTTTGTTAGATCCTTTTAGCTGCACATATGAGACATACATGTGTTCCATCACTCAAAATAAAGTACAGTGAAAAGCTTTGCAGTCATTTTCACTACTGTATTTTTAAACTTTACGTTATATTTTATTCATGGGATAAATTTCTCAAATTCTACCTACCATCCCTACCACTGATTCCAAGTACATCCTTAAGTTTTAAGAGAGGTATAGAATACTTCCATGAAACCGTGGACTGACTCTGGTATAGGGAGGGAAATTTAACTGATGCACCAAACAATATCGATCGGAAAATTTGAAAATGCCGAAAATTATCCACATTGAGTTTTGCTCAGATTTTGACACAACTATCTAGCATTTTAAAAGATTTCACGAATATCTGCTCTATTAATCAATTTTAGTTTTGATGACCGTTGAATTCTGACATTAATTCTTCAGAACTTGCTGAGGCTTCAGATCTTTGAATTTCGATAATGTGCGACAGGTTATATTTAGCAATAATAATAGTAATAGAATGAGGCCTTAGGAACGAGTCTTTTGGCCTATTCTTGGGTCGATACTCAAGTCCTATGCCGTAATTCTAGCCGCCAATGGTCAAGCACAAACAGACCACGGTGGTTGCGGGTCTCGAACCCGGGTCTTCTCGTATCGCAAGCGGGTTTGCTCAGCAGTACTGAGCGTTCTTGATGTAACAGATTCCGCGAATACCTGCTGTGTATCACTTAATATCTGTTCTGCATGACATGTGTGGTGTAAAATGTAATACCTCCTGTGCATTACGTATGAGGTGTTATATTTGATTTCTTCTTTGCATTACATATGTGGTGTATTATTTAATATCTGCTCTGTATCACATCTGTGAAGTAATATTTAAAGTCTGTTTTGCATCATATATGTGGTGTAATATTCAATATCTGTTTTGCATCACATGTGTGGTGTAATATTTAAAATCTATCATACATCACATATGTGGTTTAATATTTAATATCTGCTATGCCTCACATATGTGATATAATATTCCATATCTGCTATACATTCCACCTGATCATGCATACACAAAGAGCTTCAGGAATTTTTTAAATTTTTTTCCTCGATATGCCTTGTTCGTAGAAAAAAATTCTGTAACCCTCAACGTTTCCACAACATCATTTTTATTTTAGAAAATTGCGTACTTAGCAAGATTGCCATGTGGCCTGCTGCTCACTTTTCAAGAAAACAAATATTTCAGTTTTGTTCATCGATGTCCAGACCGAAGATGCCTTGAAGGCCGAGCAATTCCTCAAGATTGGCTACTTTCAACAAGGATTTCTTGATAACTTAAGTGGCAAAAAATCTTCAAAAACCTGTTTACAGTGGAAGCCTATTTTCAGGTCTCCATTTCCGATATTGATGCTTTCAGGATTTCGTAGAGTTAGCGAGAAAAACATCTCTCATGATTTCATGTCATTCTAAACTTGTCTCGTCGCTATCTGGCACAGATACGCATGTGTATCATACAACTCAGTTTTAACTACGTACAGTGATATTTGGCACTATGTAGTATACAACTTACATAAGTAAGCGTACCTTTTAAATCTTTAAATTAAGGAGACTCATATTAGAGAGTGCAATTGTCAAAAAAACCTTCAACTCGAAATTTCATCGTCTTGAATAATGAGGTGCAATTAACTGCACCATCAGGAAAAAATTATTTTATCGTTCTTACGAGGCATGTCAGAGTACAACGAAAAAAATTTGTCTTAAAATGAAGGGAAGAAGTTAATGCTAAGGGGCTTTCACTCTAATACCATCTGCGGAGGAGGAGGACGATGTGAACTCTGGAGATACACCGACGCAAAAATTTTCGTATTCCCGAATTGACAAATGAAATTCTGATTTTTTCCGTATGTAGTTTACTTGTCACTTGTTCATTAATATATGAGATGAAAATCTACTGATTTCAAGTAGAACTTGGAGATTTTTTGAAGTAATGGTTTTCGGGAACTATTGAATGGAGCTGCATGCTCTTACGTACATATACTCAGCATAAGCACGTACTCTACACTTATATCATTGTTTTTGTGCGCTCATATATTGTTGCTCGATTCAGGAGGATAAAATACTCTTCAATAGTATTTTATCCTCCTAGACAAAAATACTACAACTGTTCAAAATATTAACACACGAAAAACAAAGCATGATGTAATGTAGCTGAATTGAAAAATCAAATGTGCTGTTATTGATCAAGTAAAAATTTATCTAATACTAAGAATGACCGTCGTGTGTTTATATATTTATCTATGTATTTATTTATATGTTTCGTGTTAGGCTCTTAAGAATAGATAGGAAGAAATTAGCACTGGCCGTCTTGGTTTCAGTTCACTGGTAAATTAATACACTCATTGTTTGCTGTACAAGTGCACTATAATAAGTCACTTCCAAAAAAAATTAGAGAGATCCAAAGCCTTATATACTCGAGTCCGTATCGTGGATGCCGAGTTCGGCAGGGTATTGCATATTACAATATACATACACAAGCTCACAGTTGCTTTCAGTAATGCTGAATTTCTTTATCTATGATATGACACGAATGGCTATAACTACTTCTATTGCGGCTCAAAAATACTGTATTCTAAGTGTTTATTACTGTCACAAGAAAAATAAGTTACCTTTGAAATAAGCTTAAGAATGGAAACTCCACCCGAACGAAAAAAGAGACTGAATCGAGAGCGAAAAAGAAGAGCGAGAGAAAAATTAACTCAAGAACAACAAGCTGTTGTAAGGCAACAGTGGCGGGATCAGTATGCAAGTAGTTCACAAGATTATTGTATTGGCCATCATTTTTGATGACACGGGTACTCTAGTTATTAAAATAATGATAAAATAATTTCTTAGCAATGGATCAAAACTCAGGAAAATAATCCCTTACATAGTGAACTAATTTCTTAGAACACTTGTCTCAAAACGACGGGCACGTCCACAGCCCTGGTTAAATTTTATGATGCCTCACCCTTATTTCTGGTAGACATGCTTTTAATATAGCATAGAATCCTAATTATATCATTAAAATATATATTAAATGATTATTATGTACGCACTAGTAGACCCACACGTGAAAATTCACATATTTTTTACTCAATATTTTCGTTTAATTTGCCAGTGGACGCGGGCTTTGTGAAGGAGTTTCCACATTGAAGGATGTGCCTTTGGTATCCACAATACAATGCTTACAATACATGAATGCCCTACCTAATTTTCTCTTATCTAAATCCTTAAGAGCGTCACAGAAAGATGAACCAAGTAAGCAACAAACTGTGTATTATTATACAGTGGAATTAATGAATAACTTGAATCACAATATGGATGGCAGACTCAGTTCTGTCTTGCTGGTCTCATTTATTTTAGCCGACCATGACTTACTACGAAAGATAAAGGAGTCCACTAAAACTCCAGGACATTTTGGAATACATAGATTATGAGCAAAACATGCATAAACCTTGTCTAAAATATTTTTTATTTGAGAGAGAGAGGGTCTTTTCCCGCATGAAATTAATAATGTCTAGGAATCGGAATTTATGAACGTTTTTTGGTTGCCAAGAAATCACTGTAAAATTGACCCACTTTAAATTTACTGTCTCATTAATAGGAAATTCGTTCAATTACAGTACATCACACTATAATGGACAAGAATGCACGACTAGTTACGCTAATCGTAAAGGAATTTAGAGTGAGGCCTCAACTAGAGCTCTAGAATGAGAGAAAAATGAAATTTATGTTTATATATGCATTAAATATTTGCCACAAGTTGGCTAGTTTATTCATGTGAGCAGAGAATGCTAAGGAATATACCCTTAAGTTTATTTTCAATTAAATAAAACTGGCGAATACTAAATCTATTGATCTAACAGGTTGCCTTCCGGCATCAGTAACATTAAAATGGAAATAAATATAGGGTTCGACAACATGACTTCCTTTTTTTGAAAGAACTTCCTTTGAATAAAAGAAGCTATGTTGCTGTTCCCTTTATAATCGCCTGGTAAAACAAATATCAACCAACGAGTGAGCCTGATGGTGTATTCGAATGTTTCAACTAAATCCATGATATATTATTGGCATTGAACGAATACTGGTTGTAAATATGGTCAACAAGCCAGTTCCAGTGGAAATTCTACTATTTAGATTTAATAAATTTGAAATTATCTACGTACATATGTAATCGACTATGTATCTTCATCTCTCTTTCTCTACGTATCTGCGTGTGTCCATCCTATTACTTCCAATCTATTACTGTTTTTGAACTGCAATCAGAACGGGTATGCATTTATTACAAGCTTTGTACTATGGATTCAAAGGCGCCGGATCACTTTAAAACACTCAATTTTTCTGTTATTAGCTTTCTTCTCTTACACGGCCATGTTATCGTTAAGTAAGATACAAAATGGAAGTTCTGAATATATTCAAGAAAAATATTCAAATTCTGATAGTACCACGGTTAGAAGTGAAAAACATATTTTATTTTATAGATCATTGATTTTATCACTTTTAAACCAAATAAGTTCACCGGATATTATCAGGGCCGTATTATCATTAGGTAAGATGCAGAATGGAAGGTCTATATATATATATATATATATATATATATATATATATATATATATATATATATATATAGACCTTCCATTCTGATATATATATATATTAGAGATATATATATTAGAGAAAAATATTCATTTAAAACACAATTGTCCGTCGTGAATCTTTAATACGTTCATCTTTATAATAATTTCAAATTAGTCAAATCTAAGTTGTAGAATTTCCACGGGAACTGTTTAGTTATCAAGATAAATGCATTAAAGATTTTCGACGAATTAGTGTGTTTTAAATGAAAAGTTTTCATTAATATATACTGGACTTCCATTCTGTATCTTACCTACCGATATCATGGCCCAGATAGTACCCGTAAAACTTCCTTGATTTAAAAGTGACAAAATTGAGAATCTATGAAATACGAGTAAACTCATTCTTCAATTTTACTCGTGATACCATCAGAATCTGAATATTTTTCATGAATATATGCAGAACTTCCATTCTGTATTTTATCAACCAATAACATGGCCGTGTAAGGGAAGAAAACAAACAACGGAATAAATTGAGTGTTTTATGGTGATCGGGCACCTTTGGTATCCACAATACAACGCTTATACCACATGCATACCCGTTTTGATTTTAGTTGAATCATTTTTTTCAGTGATAGATAAGAAGTAATGGGACGGACACACACATATACAAAGAGAAAGACAGAAAGAGAGAGAGAGATGGAAATATATTGTCTATTACACCGTACGTCCCACAAAAACCCGAACCGAATATTTATTTTCCCGTATCAGTAATACCATCATAAAAATGCCTAGGATTCTTATGATGGATGGTATCAGTAATACCATCATAAGAAATTAAATGTCTATGGTATTCTTATGATGGTATTACTGATACGGGAAAATAAATACTCGGTTCGGGTTTTTGCGGGACATACGGTATATGTAGATGATTGAAGGAATTACGAATAAACTAATAATAATTATTAATAGTTTATTCGTAATTGTAATATCACTTGAACGACGTTTGATTATAATCAAACGTCGTTCAAGTGCTGTGCATAATCCACGTCGATTTAATTGCAATCAGTTGTATTTTTATTTTCCTATCAAATATGTATGCAATAATTTATAGTTGTATCTGAATTTTAAGAAATATACAATTAGTATTGATATGAGAACTTCAAACTCTTAGGTTCTGTTATATTGAACAGTTCACATGTCAGAGTTGTAAGAAAAGAACGTATTCATCTGAAAGGAAAAACAACTCAAAGAAATACAATTAATTTAACCATACAAACTTATAAGCAAATAATATTATAAAAATCAAGCACAACATTGGAGTATAAAAACAGGTCCGTACATTACACACATAGAAATACCTGAATGATTGGGCCTCATTTGTTTCTGTCTAATTCTCAGAAGGTTGATATCTGAGCGTGAAAATCCATTCATAATTAAGCTCTCAGTATGGTGCTGCAGCTTTAAATGTAGCATGGAAATTGTGAGCAAACGATCTACAAAAAAGCACTTTGGTGCCACAGTCATTCATTCCTCTCGGCGTTTAAATCATAATTTTTTACAGTCATTGAGGGAAGAAGACTGCCAAAAATTACTGGTGGAGCTTTAAAATTCTCATTTAATCACAATAGAATAGAATAAGGCAATAGGAACGAGCCGTTTGGCCCATTCTTGGTTCAATACCGAAGTCCCATGCCAATACTCGGTTAGTAAATTTTATATGAACTGAGATCATGTGTGATCAAGGAGTAAAGGGAACTCGCATCACAAACAGTGTCTAACTCGCTCTGATTTTATGCTGCCTAGCTAAGGTAAGCTTCTTTACAAACACTAAAGAATTAAAGGCACTCAAGCCTGGGTTCTTTGTACGTACAAATTATACCACCTCGGATGCGAAATGTCTGAGAAGCCTCTTTTTCTTTTCGTATTGTATGCGTTTTCTAAAATGTTGACGTAGCTGATATAGGACGGAAAATGTATTGACATGCTACTTTCATTATTGTATTATTCTAAAAAGTTTTCACGAAATTCTTCATTGATGAGTGAAAATATACAAGTATCTGACTCATCACTTTCTTGATCAGTTCATTTTGTTGATTGTAACACATACCAACTATGCCAGCAACGTGTAGGTTCATCATGACAAACATACGTGAATAATTCTCTCCTCGCAGCCCATCTTCTTATTTTGCAATGGTTAATTCACTGGCAATTAGTTTTTCCTCTTAAGATGTAACATACGCCGGACTATGCCTATCCATGAGTAACATGCACGCTAAAATCTAGAAAAATTGAATATAGTCAATGCTAAAACCATAAAACTTAAGCGTGTATTACCTATCAATTTTCTCTTTATGTTTTTTCGTATAGGAATAAAGCAATTTAGATCAAAGCCCATGGAAGAAGTAGTGACGAATATTTAAGTGAGTAATTTATTATTTTGCTCATTAGAATGACTCGAAACACCAACTCATATTCTGGATCTTGTTATTATTGTCGGCTTTTTCGTCTCCCCTCACACTTCTGTGACAACTCTTTGAAATTTGAGACCAAATTGAGCATGTAAAATATCAGAACATTACATTAACTAGGACTTAAAAGGTACTGTCAACAGAAAGAATAAAATTTGGAAAGGCCATAAACTATTGTCATCTATTGGTTTTTCCTTAAGAGTTTTGATAGAATTTCCCCTTCATGGTTTGTATACTGTCGTAAATTTTTCAAACTATTATTCACGATATAATCACGATCCAAAATTTAAATTCAGATTGAGGTATTGCTACTTTTCAAAAGAATAAATAAATGTTGAGAGTCTAACTAGTAGATGTTTACGCCCAATGCGTATACCAGTGTTTTTTGTAATTTCAATTCTGGATGGAAATCATTCCAGGTACGCAGTAAATCCTATGAAAATATAATTAACTTCTGACTGAAAGACGATCTCCTGAATATAAAGGAGAGCCTCGAACTTCAAGGTCTCTTGAACGTCAACAGAAGCAGAAATATCCGCAAATATTCTGCCTGGCAGAGCATAGAGATTCATGGTGTCTAATTCCATAACGATACTTTATCATTCATGATGTCTGATTATACTCGTATAGCTATACTCTATCATTCGTGGTGTCTGATTCCATAACGATACTTTATCATTCATGATGTCTGATTATATAGCTATACTTTATCATTCATGGTGTCTGATTATATAGCGATACTTTATCATTCCTGGTGTCTGATTCCATAACGTTACTTTATCATTCATGGTGTCTGATTCCATAACGTTACTTTATCATTCATGGTGTCTGATAATATAGCGATACTTTATCATTCATGGTGTCTGATTATATAGCGATACTTTATCATTCATGGTGTCTGATTCCATAACGTTACTTTATCATTCATGGTGTCTGATTCCATAACGTTACTTTATCATTCATGGTGTCTGATTCCATAACGATACTCTATCGGAAAATAACTTGTCGAATTACTATAGACAATTTTCTCTCAAGCAATTATGATTATTTCTCACAAACAATGGTAGTTATTTCTCATAAGCAATGGAGACTATTTCTCGGAAGTAATAGTGATTATTTCTCACAAGCAATAGTGATTATTTTTCATAAGCAATAGTAATTTTTTCTCACAAACAATAGTGATTATTTCTCACAAGCATTAGTGATTATTTCTCACAGGCAATAGTGATTATTTCTCACAAGCAATTTTGATTTTTTCTCATGAACAATAAGGATTATTTCTCACAAACAATAGCCATTTAACATTCTTTAAAAAAATCCGTTCTGATGAAACAAGGTTTAATGAATCACGCAGTTGTAAAAGAAGCAGCTAATGAAACAAGCCAGTTTCTACTAGAAATCATTTTACCGTTGTTACTCATTCATTTGCTTTGAATAGATTAGCATAGAATGAGGCTATAGGAACGAACCTTCTGCCCCATTCTTGGGTCGGATAATCAATTCGATAATTATTCGGTTACCCAAGTCCTATGCCGTAATTCTAGCCGCGTCAACCATGGCGGCAGCGGGATTCGAACCCGGGTCTTCCCACTCGCAAGCGGATTCGCTCACCAGTCGACCAAGCTGGCGACTTTGTTCTCAGAGTTCATTCTAAGCATAATAAATTCTTGACTCGCCTTACACAAAATCATTTGCACCACTCCTACCAATCTCTAGTTGTACTTCAATAACTAATGGTGCGGTATTCAGGTCAAGTTTGTCTTATTGATTTAGGTCTGGATTTCTCCACAATGTTCCTCTACGATTTTAAAACTTGATATTCGCTTCATTTTGTTCGAACGTTCCCAATTTCAATGGTAAATGTGCTAATTCTAACGCTGTTGTACCTAGAACACATTTTAGACAGCCAAAATGCCTCGTTACTGGAGTGTGTGAAAATTTACGTGAGCCTCATTCAAATGTTCTCTTTCGGAAATTATCGCTTCTACTTTTAGTTTTTGGAGTGAAAGAACTGATTTTACTAACTTTATTCATGAGCCCTGCATTGATTCTTCTTCTTTTCAGTTAATTCACATAATTTTTATTCGTATTTCTCTTCGAGATCACGAAAGCTCATGCTGCGGACGAAATCAAGCTCTCATTGGGGCTCCACTGTGCCGAGTTCAGTTCGAATTTTGCATTTTAATGAAGACTGCAAGACTCGTTAAGGCCTGCCGCTCTTGTTTAATGGATTGACAACCCTCATGAGCCTGAGGATTGTAAAGCTTCTTATACCATTACAAACACTATTCTTTGATTTAAAGGCTCCCATTCTAATATTACGAAATCCTTCCGAGATATTATACATGAATTTTATAGCAGCCCTTCCAAAATAAAATTACACAAAGGTCTGACACGAGAAATGATAGGTATTATCGTATATCGTATCATGCCATTGTATTGTATCTTGTATATCATATCTAGTTCATCATAACTCAGCACAGTATAGTACCATATATCCAAGCAGTAACGTGCTAGAGTGAGTAAATCTTTTAACGGGAAATTCTAATGGTTCCTTCATATTCAAATTAACCTTCTGATTTCTGTAACACTCCTAATCTAAAGATAAAATACCAGATCATACCGTGAAATTTTTCAACGATGTTTCAGTTACAAAGTAACTTTGATTTGATAAATAACATCTAGCGTCTTCATATATATATTCGTTACTGTAAAGATATAAGAGTCAAACAATTCTTATGACTAGCTATCGAAGATCAGGGGCCCTGCAAATCACTTTGTATGAGCGTTCAGGCAACTGACATTGATAAATCTATTGCGGTTTTTACTTATTCATTATTCCAACTGCAATGCATTCCCACGAACAATTAAGAACTCGTTGTGTGAGCACCAGCAGTAATAAATTCTTTTACCCACAAAATAATTCAAATTGCAGCGAAGAAATTGTGTTTAAAGTAGCTATAATATTTCATAGGACCTTGCTGCAGCATGTTATCACTGTTCTACTTCATATTTTGCATCCAGATATTTGAACACGAATTTCAAATGTCGAAGTTTTTGAATTTGATGAACTATGAGGAACAATTTCGCTCACAGCGTTGACCTCATCTTAGTAGTTGACGCTATCATCCCATCTCAATGTACCATCATCAGTCCTACTCAAAATTCAATGGGATATTCAGGCTCAGAATATCCTTGAATATCTCTGAGTGGTTGGTGATTGACGAAGCTGGAACAAAAGGTCTCGGAGTCAGGGAGGCAATCTTCAAACGGATCTGCTGTAGCATGTTTTGCTTCACTGATTGAGCGTCAATCGCTCATTCAAATTCTACGTCTTAGTGACTTTGGATCAGTCGATCATAATGCTTGTATTTATTATTGGAAGCTATACCTTGAGACTTAACGAGCCAATTTGGAGAGACTTATCGTCCATCAACGCATTGTAGAGCTGTTGCAGCTGTGCGGTTTTCCTTTCAATTGTGAAACAAAAGCTACACCATTTCTTAAAATGTGATAGTATTTATTAAATATTGCAACAAATTCCTACTTTAGACCGCGAACTAGTCGAGTACTATGAATTGGAAAATGAATTTGAATAAATGAATCTTGCTCTCTGAATTTCACACATCAAACACGTGTGTTGTATTACAAAGAGTGCATTATATGGCTAAATACTTGGTATTTTCATGACTTTAAAATGTTTTTGAAAGATACGTTAAACACTTTCCCATCATTTTATTTCTAATGTTTGATGTTACACATGGATGTAATAATGAAGTATTTTTCCATGAACGTTTGTACTGAAAAAAGAGTTCAGTTTGCACAGCAAGTTCACCACAGAATGTACAGCTATCACCACCCATTTACATTCTTCAGTGGCCGCAAATGAACATTTTCAGCATTTATTTTTGAAAGCACCACTTTAAGGATTTCCAGCTTCGGTAGCACTAATGTCCACATTAACTCTGGAATGCCAATACTAACTGGGGCTAACCGTTCAACATTAAGGAAACGCATGCTGTTACCCTATATTTTTTTCATGCCTTAGACGAAGTGAATTCAATGTGTAAACGAATATTTGATTCTTTAAGACTAATATCCTGCAGCTTGTGCTGGTCTTGACCAACATCCAAGCAAGATATAGACTACACAACGTTGCATGGAACCTAATTTGCTGGGCTCTGTTCTACGTATTTCCTTGCTTCCTCCATCTGATCTTACGAGGGACGCCAGCGAAACGCAGAGAAACTCTCAATTCTTGCTCTTTATTCATGCATAAGAAGAAGGAAAGCCTTTCGAAGACCCGTCTAAGTAATTGCCACAAGGAGAAGCATTGAGTTTCATATCGCAATCCTTCGTCATAAGCCAGACCAAAGAATTGGCCGGGTATGCATAACTGGAGCACACGACTTGATGCTCTACACATTGCCACTATATCGCTCCAGTATTCGAATAGTGTGAAATACATCCTGCCTAATGCGAGTTCAGAATTTATGTAGATTGATGTTAAAATTTACAGGGAGTTGAGAACTGCTTCTACGACAGAAATTGACTGTGGAGGTCTAAATGATGACATTAACGCGGTATACGTCAGTTTTAGAAACAAAGAGAAAAATAATTTCATCAACGTAAATGATAAAGTGTAGATATTCAGGTTTGTTGATACACACAAAACGTCCTGAATGCGTCTAAAACAATTAAACCATTCGCTGAAATTATTTTCTATTTGAGATATTTAGACACCCGAATGTATACTACATAAATATTGCGAGGGAGTCGCGTTTGTTCGTTGAATGCCTCATCACGTTTGAATTCTGTTTGAAAAACATCCTGAACTGGCAGTTTGAAAAGCTGCACGGGTAATTCCTAAGCCTTAAAAGGGTTTTAAATCACTCTTAAAAAATGTTTACACGTGTTTTTTGCTCTGACTGGCGACATTAATTGACTCTAATTCTCTCCCGGAAACGATTCGGTTTGCAAGTACTTCATTTACTATCGGGTCTGGCTGCAGAATTTATATCTAAAAGATTAACCAGAGGTGTATGTTTCACTATCCTTGAGATCCTGTAATTTGTAGTTACATATTTCTTTCAGAATCCGTCTGTCTAATGTAAAGTATGTACATGACTTAAAAGTTGAAATGAGAGGGGAATGAAAACACAACGTCATCAAAGATTTAGATTCTACTATGCTAAAAGCTTCGAGCTTCTCCGTTGAAAACTCATGTTTTTTTTAATTTTAGCCTTCATAAAAAACACGAATCGTCATCGACTTATCAACTAATCTAAGCAAGTAATATTGTTGCCGTCAATTGCACTCATGGAAAATGAGTTTCTAGCCTGTATTTGATGAAAATATTTGCCTATACAGTTTTCAGTTCCTGATATGAACGACGTCCAAATAAATAAATTACTATTTGTTTGCACTTATAGGGATTTAAATGATTAGAATCGTATCGATATTGCTTCAACTTTGCACGTAATACATGCCCTGTACGCCTAAAAATGTGAATGCAAGTGTGTTTATGTGTGTGTTTGATTATAAGGTCATAAGATTGCTTCTAAATTTCAATTAGAAACTGCACTTTTTTCTTACGTTGCCAGCATTTTTAATTGCATGCAGTTATTTAATGTTAGATTTATTTCAGTATTAGAGGTAAATTTTGTGTGTCCACAGAAGTACAATGACAAAACCAGATAGTTTTATGATAATTATTTCATCTTGTTCGTGAAACTTCTTTGAAATCGAACGATTCATGTCACGAAAAATAACAAAATCCTATTAACGTACAACAATATCATCTAACAAGAAATTCAGCGAATTTAATTTCCAGCTTTATTTCCAAAAGTGACTTCTGTCGTTGACATTTTCGTCAGTTCGTTGGCTCTAAGTTTTCCGAACGCCCATAGCGTTATTTATTAATATTACTGATAATTAATATTTTAGAACGAAGAGTCTTGGGAACGGAATAGTTTTCACAACTTTGGTCGACTGAGCATCGATTTTCTGTCGTGAAGATGGTATCTGCCGGACAGAAACATGTCAATAAGAGCATGAGGGTGCAGGACTGGCAGACACATATGCCTTTAGGAGCAGGATGATACAGGACTTGCAGACACACATGTCAATAAGAGGATGATGATATAGGACTGGCAGATACCCATGCCCATAAGAGCATGGTGGTACAGAACTTTCAGACACACATGTCAATAAGAGCATGATGGTATAGGACTTTCAGACACCCATGCCAGAAGAGCATGATGATATAGGACTCGCAGACACACATGCCCATAAGAGCAGAATGGTACAGGACTGGCAGACACTCATGCCTATAAGAGCAGGATAGTATAGGACTTGCAGACACCCATGCCAATAAGAGCATGATGATATAGGACTTGCAGACACCCATGCCTATAAGAGCATGATGATATAGGTCTGGCAGACACACATGCCAATAAGAGCATGATGATATAGGTCTGGCAGACACCCATGCCTATAAGAGCATGATGATATAGGACTCGCAGACACCCATGCCCATATGAGCATGATGGTATAGGACTGGCAGACGCCCATGCTTTTAGGAGCAGGATAGTTTAGGACTGACAGACACCCATGCCTATAAGAGGAGGATGACATAAGACTGGCAGAAACACGACAGCACAAGAAAGAATAACTACAATCAGCTATGAAGTTATATGTTTTCTCTGTGATTGGAAGGCAATATCAAAAACAGCCAAAAAATATTCAGTAAAGATTTATTGAATCTTCCAAATGTATGCTTGCGGTACATATTCTGGCATTAAATTACACCGAATGATTTTATTAGAACATTTAAATTTGAAACTCAGTGAGAACGAATAGTTGCTCAATTTGAGAAATACACATTAATTAGCGTGAATTGAAACATTTTTCTGTGTCTCTGTTGCTGTAAAACACTCAAGGAAACTTTCTAGTGACCTAATTTAGATGTACCTACATCCATAAACTGCAGTAGTCTTGCAGTATTTTAAGGCTAAAAAAATGCATAAATTAAGTTTTCTTTCAGACTACAGTGAACGCACGTTTGCTGTAAAAATTTTCTCTGTAGAATGATTACAAAAAAATTTGTACTGTTTTCACCCTTTCAAATATCAGGAAATGCTTTAAAGTTTCACTTATGTTCAAACGCGAAAATGAATGATACTACTTTCAAATGATGCAGTTAAAGAAACTGATGTACACATTACATCATCAACCAGCTTATTTTGGATTGAGACTGACTCAGCTATGGTAGTTCAGGAGCAAACCCTTAGATCTGAATACATGGTTATCATTGAGATGGCAAGGAAAATAACAATCCTCGGCTTTCATTTATCTCACACAAGCTTTCTTGTAATCTTAGTTACTGCAGCCAATTAAAGTCCTTTTCGTAAATACATTGCATTGCGACTGCGCACGTCGGACAAGCCTTTATCATTCCATTTGTAAAGATAATTCATAACGAACAAACCCATTCATTAGATTGAATGTCTTTCATAAGGAAACCGTGGAGTTTGTCAGTTTGAATAAATAACTGGAAGACGGTAATGAATAATAAATAGACTGGTTTACTCACGTTCAAATGACATACTCGTTTTTCTTACTATACTCAACATTCATCACTGAAGTTGCATGTCGAAATTTAAGATAGAAATTTCAATTACATTCTCAAATGCTTAGCAAATCTGAATTCGAATGTTTTACAAACTAAAATAAAGTATACTGAAAGTTTGTCACCAGCGTCAGTATATTGCCCGTTATTTTTAAGGTTAGTTTCTGAAACTTTCGTTTAACTTCGATAGCAGGAAGCCAGGGACAGCACTAAAGTGCCATGGAATACAAGTTATCCCCTCTATTTACACCGTAGGTAAAGTAATACTTTTAATATCATAATATGAACTTCAACAATACCGAGTAAAGTCAACAAACCCATTTAAATGTGATTTTTTGATAAATCTCAAAATGATATAAAATTAATAAAATGAATAACAGAAGCATTAAAACCACGTTAATAATTTAGGCATACGCTCAAAATTGCAGACAGGTTAAGAATAGTTACCATGAACAAATACTAATGCGTGTAGTAAGACGAATTAGAATGATCTTTGAAGCGTTGTGCGAAGTAGCAGAAATGGAAGGGAATCATCGACCATGAATCGGTGTTCGTTAAGTGTTGATGGATTTGGGAAATCCATTGGAAACTTATTACCATTTAAGTAAAATCTAGTGTTTGTAATCACCAGTACACAAGTTGGTTGGTACGACATGTCATGAATAGGCATGTGAGTCAACCAGCATGCATGGAGGCTTCTAAGGGATGCAAATTACAGTGCCGTGTGGTACCAATAGCATCTGACAAGCCTATATTCACAGAATTAATATTGCAGCAAATATAATTAACGGAATACAATGCTCCTGTCACTGGCTTTGCAAGGATAAGACAAGGTACACATAAATTAAAGGGAGATCCAGTCCTGTTTACCAGAGCGATACCGTTCAAAAGAACGTCTGATAGTTGCAGGCAATCTTATTCTTTAAGTAGACATTTTCTGGATAAAACGAGAAATTCAGAAAATGTAAAAGATACTTTCACAAACCATAAAATTATTTAATTAAGCATCTGCAGGCATACTTCTAAAAAAAATATGGTACTGAAATTTATTAAATTGCAGCATTAAAGAACAGTGTTGCTAGAATGTTCCTCAAATATTGCCTACAAATTTGTTTTTTCAGGCGTTTAATTTCTCTACGGAATTATTTCTGTCACTTTTGAATTTTTTTCTTCTGCAGTATATGGCACAATATGGTTGGAAATACTATAACTATTCATGCCTCCTGCATCCGCTACAAACTATAAATAACAAATATAACACGAGAGAGGACTTCCCCAACATAAATCAGACTAATTTTCTTCAACTGGAGGTAAACAAACTTCGAAGTTCTGCAGTTTGTGCTGTTGTATTCGAAAGCAGAGTCAAGGTTTTTCTTTGTCAACTTTTTAAAGAGAAATTGTTTGGCAGCAGTACGTCCGTATTGCGAAGCATCTAAAAACTTATTAGACGGAAATCTATTAAAACAAAAATATCTTAACTTTTCAAGGATTCTTTAATTAACACAGGAAAAAATCGTAGATTTTAAAATTCAGGATGCACTTCATTCTTTCAGCCAAGTTTCACTCAGAGAATATGTGCAACGACGTTGTTATTCAGTAATGAGGGCCTTCAAGAGTCATATATATGAGCCCTTTGGGTCTAAGCCTAGAATAATTAAAGTGAGTAACTCGCTCAAAATCCCACTGGGGTCATGATGTGCCCTTTAAATTAAAGACGATAAAGCATGTCGAACAAATGAAGCAAAGGATAAAAAACTTCGCCAGGCAATGACATGTGTACACAATAAGATCTCCCCAGTATCAGTAAGATCTGATATTTTAGTGGTTTAATATCCCATCTGTGTTTCTTATTTGCATTTCTTTTAGAAACATTTATTTCAGAGTAAGCCTATTTGATGTTATTTTGTGATGTATTTTGTAAAGTCTCCTGTACAATCTTTCCTTGGTCAGAGTGCAATACCTATATCAATATTTACCCAAGCTGCAAGAAAGATGATGCACTAAAACACAATACACTATTTGATAAAAGAAGCTTTATAACCTTCCATGAAAAAGACAAATTGTTGCGTGACAATTCTGCAAAAACACATGTAGGGCATGAGGACAATCCAAAGAACAAGTGTACGCTGGAAACAAGATAGTGAAGCAGGTTTATCTCCTAGTAAACGTCGTGGGCATCAAATTCTCGTCAAAAGTGGCATGCGCTCTTTGAAATATTTCCTCAAGAAAATCGGTTGATCGACCTAGTAGTTAACCAGCAAGTTCTGCGAAGGTCGCTGATCAATTTCTCTGATTACCTATTATTCATCACGAGCAAAAAAAAATTATACGTACGCCAATGCAACTTAATTATGAAGCCACTAGCGTGCTCAAGAAATGGGGAAGACTACTTTCAGTTCGTAATGGGAAATGAAAGTTGGACTATTGAGAACTGAAAACATGTCATGAGGCCCTATGAAACAAAACTCACTTGCTTTCAAAGTGATGTGCGCATTAATGTGAAGCGAGAATCTCGTGGAACAATGAATTCATCATGCATCGTTCCTTATGTAGAGTTATCTGGAGGCAGTTTGATGATCTGGGGCTGTTTTTCCTGGTCTGGACGTAGACCTGACACCTTACACAGCTACAAAATGACGTTCTGCCGCTATTTGCAGATTCTGAATGACGAAGTTTACCCCTTAATGGGCTTTGATTTACCTGATGGTGATGAAACGCTCGTCTCCACCAAGCTAACATCATCCAAAAGCGTTTCACGAGGGATCGTTTCGGCACATCAAGGGGACAATATGGCCTCCAAATTGAAACTAATTAAGAACTTATTTGAGGACCATGCGAGTATCAATGTGCATTCTCGCCTCATGTATCATCATTGAATAATTTAGGCTTACGGCTGCTAAATTATGACCAAAATTAGGAAACAATGCGAAAAATCGAATAATCAATGTCAGTTCGCTTAACACGTACGAAGTGACCCCAGTCGATTAGGTCCTGTAATTTTTTCAAAGCTTTCTAGTGACTGTATGTACAGAGTAAAGATTTTCACTGGCTAGGCAACCGCACTTAACGTGTTAAAAGCTTTAATTTGAACAATAGGAGGTCTAGCAGGTTGTTAATAAGTTATTACTCTGGACAACTTTTTTGTCTAGGTAGTGTAGAACTTACTGATGCACTTCTGGTTTCACGACTCAAATGTACACGAGCGTTTGATTTCTTAAGGAAGTATCTTTAACGAGACATACAGGGTGGGGCATTTAATCTTGATACAAAACAAGAACAATTTTTTTCTTGAAAAAAAAAGACATTTACTTCAAGGTCAGAAAGGTCCCTTTTGCCCTCACTACTTAGCAAAGTCTTTCAGGAAAGTCTTTACTGGCCGCACGAACTATAATACTTCAAAGGGTATTTTCTCGCAGCATTCATTCAATTTTGACTTTAGCACCTTGATACTCTGGCAAAGAGTAGAGCAGGCTTTACCTTGATAGTTAATTTATAAAATTACGTTGGGTAATATTTGCGAAATCATAATTATCAAAATTGATTGAAAAACATGTAACAGGAATTATGCCCCACCTTGTAGTACTTCAAATCAAAGATTTTGGAACTGTCTTCAATAATTGAATGACTTTTCCAGTTCAATTAGTGAACTGGAAAAGTCATTAGCTGCAAACTGTTTGCTTTGGTTCAAACAAAGGCATATCGGGAAGTAGTGTTAAGATCAACATAAATTTGTCTACCCAAGAAAACTTGGCTCAAAATTATTCGAGGTAAACGAACAAATAGACTAAAAAACCTACATTTTGTTTCCCATTTGTTATTGTTCTGCTCCATATTTGACCAAGGTATTCCTGTTATTTCAGAAAAATTGGTGAGATAAATACACATAGCTAATGAATATAATTATTACTAGATCAACACGTGAAAAATCGCGGTTTTAACTAAATTTTTCATTTTAATTTGTCAGTGGACGCGGGCTTTGCGAAAGTGTTTCCCCATTGATGGATGTGCCTCCGCTATCCACAATACAATGCTTACATACAATACATGTATACCCTACGAAATTTCCTCTTATCTAAATCCGTAAGAGCATCTATTATACAGGGTGGCCCATAAGTAAGGTACCTTTTTAAAACTATTTGCAAGAAAATCACAATTCCGAAAACAATAATTGAATTTCCAAAATTTTTGGCCTTTTACTAAGTGGTAGCCAGATTACTGGTCAAACTAATTTAAAACAATTCTTTTCGTATTATCAGTTAAAAATATCAAAGCATTTCCGAAAAGGTCCAAAGAAAATTTCTATTCATATAAATAAACCGATTGTGTATTCTGGAGACCATAATGCAAGTAAAAGGGAATTGAATTGCCACCGAAAAATAATGCAATAGAAGGATTTCTTGTATTTCTTAAACTTTATCCTTGTTGCCATCAAAGCCATCAATTAGAAGAGTGTGACACACGGACAGACGGACGGACGTGGCTTAGTATAGAAGATAGATATTTATTATTCAGGCTTCTGGAAATTTTGGGAAGTCCCAATCAAGGCTGATTAGCAGTTCGCACACGTATTTCTATTTCCAGTTTGCTTGTGGTATGAAAACTAAATCAAGGTAGGTAGAGTCGGTACCAGTAAGAAAGATTTGAGGAAGAGTTTGGCACAAGGTGTGCCTAGGTATAGGGGTGAAACGGAAATGGATACAGGGAGGGAAATAGAAATGATCGCTCTGCGCACACGTTTTGAGTGGTGTGGGTCTGTCCATGGGGTTTGTTCTTGTGGGTGGTCTCTATAAGGAATTAAGTGTTGTTTTTTCATTGATAATCGGAGTTGGTGGTGGAACTAACTAAATCGAGAAAGTGTTCTACTTGAGAAGCTTATTTTGCGTACACAAATTCCAATGGCTTTCTGGAGGACAGAAGTAAAAAAACGATAGCATCATAACGGTCTTCTTTCGAGGCTTGTCTGACGAGAGCAAGGCGTTGAAGTTAAAATGACAGAAATAAGTGATAGGGGACGCAAAGACATAGAACCAAAGCGAATGGATTGATATTAATCATGAACTTTTTACCGTTTTCAGATGTTAGTCACGAAACAAAAAAATGTAATGGGTAAAAGAATACGGTATTTGACATGTAATAACAGAAATAACCTGAATTAAGCCTTCAAATTTTATGAAAAAATAAACCTCGAGGTGTGCAATGATGAATTTGGAAACAGATTACTACAGTTCTCATTAGGTATTCTTTTTGAAGTTGAGTGGTTTCGACTGAGAAGATATTTTTTAAAACAACCATCGATTGCTGGAAAAAAGTTCGTCTTCTTCAAAATTAAGTCAAATATTTGCAGTTCCACGTACAGTGATGAGGCAGTAATTAATTCTGAATACTACAAAAATTAATGAATTTTATACATCAAAGTGAAAGCAGGAAAACACGGCAGATGTTGCTGGCGAATATGACACAGACATTGCATGTGAACACAATATTATCTTCCCTGCACGCACGCAAAAAAACTCGCTCCTTGCGCCTGAAAAATTCTCAGGTTACTTAGCTTTACGGAGGAAAAAGTAGAAGATGGCAGACATAATTTTTAGAGGTTTGAAAGCCTGTTCGCCACGCTGATATTCAGGCATCACGACGATGTGCCTCGCCTGTTCTTCTCCTACCACAGTGTCTTGAATTAGACAATGTTTCTTCTCAGAAAAAGTCGAGGGCATAAACAAGGAGAATAGGAAGTGAGAAAATATATAAAACTTTTTTCACCTGTGTCTGGCCTGTGTAACTATATTGTTTTAAAAAAATGTGGGTGAGCGTGCCTGGACATAAGCTGGAAGCCCTGGGATTAATTTCTTCCAAGGCTTTTTCGTTGAAATATTGAACGGATTTTAGCAGAATTTAATCCAATAGCGTAACAGTTTTTGTCTAGTATTCTAGAATCGTGGAAAAAATCACATCTATGATTTTTTCGCTAGTAGACATCATAAATACAATGCTACTAATTGAGTCGTCAATGAATACTTTGCACATCTGGTTACCTTGTTCGTGGCACTACCCATGCTCTGCATTTCAGTCTAAGTCTTTCAATTTTGTGATGTAAGTGCGCCGAGACCGACTGGGTCTCATCAGAACAAGAGACAATTCATTCCAGTCGACGTTTGTTGTCACACCACATCAAAATAATTCATGCTAACAATAATCACCAGATTTTTATCTCCGTTCAGGATAAATCAAAGAACAGCGTACGGAGAAAGAGTGCATGTGTTTTTTTTAGAAAACTATGACAAAACTAGCGGCTCATTTTGTCTGTATAAATGATATAAATATGAAAGTGAATTGATCTGTAATGTCTATTTTGTCCGTTCTACAATATTTGATTTCATTTACTCGGAGGGGAATATGTGTATCTGAGAAGCTTGTTCATAATTGAATTAAACAGGCCTGAGCAGCACACATGATGATCATGTCCTAACCTACTTATTATTAACATGCAAAATGAGTGCAACTAGTTTTTTCTAAATTGATATATAAGCTTTAAGAATCAATGGCATTTTGATCTTTCTCCCGTTCTTTGGATCATGCATAGTTTACATAACCTTAACCCACTGGACCTTGTATAGGAGTGTCAAATACATATGTTTAATTAAATTCCTTGGTGGAAGTAGCTCATGCACCTATGTACGTAATTTACTAATCTTTTCCATATGAAACCAAAAATTTTGCTTACCGAGAGCTCTCATGAGTTCAACGTGAGTTATAAAGCATTAAAAAGATGCTAAATAATTTCTTAGCCCTACGTATGACAGAAAACCTATCACACCTTCAAGTCGAATTATTTTTAAGAAAATCTTGAACCTACATATGAAAATTATCGATCACATTAAATAATGTCATTAAATGGATACTTTCGTAAATTTTTTATACGCAATTGGAAACCTAGAAAGTACAAGATTAATTCATTGAATAGTTGTTTGACTGATGTTTTGTGATTTTTTCCTCGACCAGCATGAGATAAAATTTTCAAAGTCTACCAACCCTAAAATTATCTGGAACAACAATGCAATATCCTCAAGAAACTTTGGTCTCACAGGTTTCCTAAAGCATGTAAAACTTGCTGTTACGAGGAACAGAGTTGTTCTTTGCTCCTATTGTCGTCACATAAGTAAAGTTGAAACATAATGGCAGGAATTGGTGTCTGTTAGGTGCGCTTTATACACCAGTTATATCCAGCTTTCCCTTGGTACCGAAGACTGTCTCAATCTGAGTGAGGCAAAAATTGTATAAAACAAGAGGTCTGAAACTCTCCACTTGTGTCGTTTATTGCAGGTTGTATGTTTTTGAGAGTCTTTCCACAGCGTAATTTTATTGAGGTGGTTGTAAAAAGACGCATTCTAAAAGTTCACAAGTTCACTCGAAACTTTCTTGATGGTTTTAATTCTAAAAGGATGCTTACTAAAAGTCCGATGAAGACTTTCTTGATTGTCTTAATTCTAACCTCGATTCCCCAACGGATATATCTTGAATGCAACCGTTATACTTAAATTTATATTATATTAATTCTAAATTTACATTAAAAATGTCCTCATACAGTGAAATTCTAATTACACCATCATATTGTTCCATTACATTGTCATATTACATTTCAAATACCCTTTGCAACAATTTGTTGATGCAAAAATACGGGTATCGTTTACGAAAAAGTTTCATTCATTTGTTTGTTGAATTGTAAGCCTGAAGTCGCAGTCGCATAAACAGTATTCTGTTGATCTAACAATTGTTTTGAAAGGTGTAAGAACGAATTAAATTCAGACACGGTACTTTGTTTACTGCCAATGAAATCTGTTTACATATATGTATATATATATATATATATATATATATATATATATATATATATATATATATATATATATATATATATACATTTTTGATATAACTCTATCAGTTTTATTAATGAAACCTGAAAAAGTCATTAAAAAAATCTACAATTAAAAATTTATTTCATCCTGTGACACCACTTTATAACGACGCCCAAAAATGAGAATTGCATTGCCCTGTATACATAAACTTCACGTGTTATCATGTGGTATGCAGTTCTTTTAAATCCGTGGTTATTTACAATATTTCAACGCCCAAGTTAGCTTGATGCGTATGAGTCTGCCAATGGAAATCAAATGTTAAATTTAATTCGATCTACTTCATATAAATGCAAGACAATGTTATTGACTTAGTAAGAATATGAACTGTTGGGGTGGAAAAAAGCTTATTGCACCATAATGTCATAAATGTTGACGTGTGACAAGATCATCAAGTGTGTTTGACATTTCCTGCACTTGCAAAAATATTTAATTAAGAAATATCAAAAGGAATGGGTATGCTCAATTTTATTTTTCTTAGCCAGCAAATTTAGAGAAAATACCTACCCTTACAATTTTAAAATGTATACCTATAACAATAGTTATTTTTTTCACACAAATTTGCAGCAAAAACTAATGATAGTCACGTGAAAGATGCATAGATGAATTAGGACTTAAGGCGGGACCTAAATAGTCGTCAGTAAGTTGGGGTACCTGCATTGAGACCATTTAAATTGAATCTCTGTATCGTAAACTATTATATTATCCTCATTCATTTCATACTTTCGTAGTACGGTAATCAGTTCAAGCTTTACTCTACTAAAGCTTAATCAGACAGCCTAATCAGACAGTAAAATGACTTCATTTTAATGAACCCTTGGGAATTTTTTCACATTATGATTCCATTTACATTATGAAAGCCCTTCAATATCAATAAAAAGTTTACATTCAGCCTATGTATATCGATACTGAGTGAGTTACAGCCCAGGCACGTATACTAGGATTGAAATTGGACAATAACAGTCGGTTTAAGTTAATTAGGCGTGTAAATTCATGCAAAACTTATCTTTATCCCTGACAAATTTGGAAATAAGTCAATGCATCTGTCAAAATGATCAACAAAACATTACTTGATAATTTTTACATTTGCCTCACCAATGACTCATTTAAATTGTAGGACACTAAGTCAGTAATCGATCGAAATTAGAGAGAAAATATCTTTATGTAAATGAGTAAAACAGAAAGTAGTTTACGCCCTTCAGTAGGATAATCAAAAATCACAAAGGAAACTAGTGTCATACTCCATTGTGTCATCACGCAATACAAACTCCTGCTTGCTGGGCTTCACGTCCCAAGTATTCGAATTAGAAACCATTGCTTGCTCTAATTATGTAGGACAGACCAGCATGAGGGCTGGAATTTTAGCCCGCTAAACACATAGGGAACATCTTTTGAACTCCGGCAGATGCACTTTTCTTCATTAGTCAGCGAGTGTATGAGGTAAGTCTCATTACTTGATGAGACTTAACTTGTTTAGGGCGAACCAGATTGGAGCGAAGGATGTCCCTGTATTCCGGGAAGTAGTTTTCCATGCGCTGGGTTCCAGTAATACAGTCGCTAGTCACTTAAAAGAGAAGTTTTCAGAATTCCACGGCATGAATTTTTCCACCGTTATTTTTTACTTATTGACAATGGAGAGTTCAGGGCTATCCAGAATTTTAAGTTAAAAAACGTCAATCCATGCGTTCGTATCGCCACTGCCCGAACATACATAAGATAGAAATCCTGAACACAGTGAGGGTCAAAATACGACTGTGTGAAAAGGGATACCCAACAACGTTCAAATGGTCGACTTCTTACGGCTATTTTGAGGTGGGAGATGGTTGGTTTAAGAAGGCAAAGTTGAAGTCGTGGAGGAACATTTACGCCTAAACTCGTTTCAAAATCAATTCAAATGTACTTACATCTTCAAAGCTGCAGGAGATTGCGATTCAATCGACGAAAAACCCAGAGATTTTTATAAAAAATGAGTTGGTGTGGGTTTTAATACTTAGGAAAAGCTTGAATATTTGTAAAGAACTGTGGAGGCCATTTTAAAATGTATTGGCAGTTCAATGGTTCGATTAAATTCAGTCTAATAAAATCTATGGAAAAACGTTGAAGTGCAATAGTCTGCTGCTATAAAAAAGAGTGAGTTTTGATGCTATGATGAGACGAAAAATGGAATCTCTCGAGCTGTTTTCTTCAGGGTTCAGTGAAAATATTTCATTGCAGAAGAAAAGTTTCTAAATTCCTTTCCGTTGTCTAAAACTTTCCAGTGCTGCAATTTTTTTTGCTCCAGTGTATTGTTCTCTTTTTTCCAGAACAGTTAACCTAAGTCTTTGGAACATAATATTTCATATTGAAAGCATGAAAATTAGGCGATAAAAATCATGAGCTCCACATGAACATTGAATAAATAATACTTTAATGGATGAAATTGGATCATATCTATAACGTACTTTTTTAATTGGATCTGTGATATAGCAGTACCAATAGACATCAAAACATTGTGTCCATTGATATCAAACTCAAACTCTCTAAGGGATTTTACAGTTTTTTTGGCACATTAATTTTCCGGTGGTTAGCATGTTGGTCGACATTGATTGGATTCCTGAAATTGTAAATCAATAGTGGAAATTTTTTCAAATCCTAATTGAGAAATGAATTGGTGGTATCAAATGCACTCAGGTTGCATTTGGCAGGACTCACTGTAATTCAGTATGAAGCTCACGAGTAAATCTGTCTTTAAAAAAACAGAATTGAATGATTTTGTGCTCTAACTTTCACAATGTCGAGCAGAAAAAAAGAACGAATGTTACAAATACAATTCATGTGAAAGATACCAATAAATCCCACCGAAAAATGGAAGGAAATGATCCACATCAACTGTATATTTTTCGTATAGCATGTTTGCAATTTTTCTAAAACCCACGTTTATTTGAAAGCAATATTTGCTTTACTGTGTTCTGAAACTGAAACTTTTGTTCTTACTTCCCGTGTGTCCATCTCTGCCTCAAACGGATAGAATTATTCAGCGTTTTCAAATGTGGCTTATTTTATTACTAACTTTGGTGTACGGTTGTGCCGGTAGCTGACCACGAGGTAAAATACCTGACGTCAACATCATTATTTTCATTTAATAACCTACACATCTAAAAGGCTTGAGCCATGTTCCCTGGGGAAATTACTTCCTCCGTTTCATAGCCTTACTTACCTGTAGGTACAACGACGTAGGAAAAGAGAGGGAAAAATCCAAAAGAGCGTTCAAGATCGGTAACGTAAGCTTGGTTTTTGCGCAATATAATACTTTCCATTCTACTGAAATGAGCAGTTTTTATTAGCAAATTGACCTCTATTTTATGATTTGATATAAAAACAGAAAAACTCAAGCTCGTAACTATAGTATAGCCAAATACTTATGGCATCCTCAGAGACATACGAGTACAGTACATTTGAGTATGGTGGCTTGAAACTGATGACAGGGAGTATGAACAAAAAAATTGAGGATTTCTAAACGAGCTTTACAAACAATCTGTGGAGTAAGAGATTATCAACAGTCTTTATATAAGAGCATGTCAGTACAGTGGATAAACTAGTTAGTGCAGATAGTCGTCTAATTGCTCTGAAAATCGACTTATTCCTCGGAAAATCAGCCGCCAATCAGATCCTTCATTATTTTTTGAATTTGTGGCTCGCAATTTTTTCTAATTTACGAGAAATTGTTTCCAACTGTTCAATATCGTTGGTTTAATGAGCGAGTAATCAAATTTCCTGTTTCGTTTAATTTCTTGGAGGCGATTTCTGACTCTAAGTGCTACCAAAAGACCCAATCGCACTCGATATCTTCTTAACGTTGAACTTATTAAATCATAAATTTATCCTAGATTCACTCAACAACTTCATCCAAACTCCCACTCAGTGACCAAAAAACACAATTTGAAGTTAAATCTATCTCAGATGTAGTATCTTGCTGCCTCATCGTTTTTCTTCCGCTTTGTGACGTAGAGGTGCACAATTTGAAGACAATTTTATAGAACTATCACAGTAATGACGAGCTGATTACTACACATACATGAAATATGCCATGTATGTGTTCGCACTTATACAAATAGGCCACCTGATTTCTCTTACGAACAGATGCGCTTGCAGCTCGAATTGTGAACAAGCATGGGGAATTTCTCTCACATTCATTAACTTCTGGGGAGACAAACATGTAGCATTTTTCTCACAATATAAACAGCTGTCCATGCCCACGCCGCTGATGTCCGTCACACTTCTCTGTAATTCCAATAGTGAGGGAAGTTAGAGGCTCCTCCAGTACGTGGTTCATGGGGTAGATTTATAGTCGGCTGCCGCCAGAAAAACTGAGGTATTAACTTCTGTTCCTGGATGCCACAGGTGCACAAAATACAAGGTGGGAAAAATTCTTCCAGCAACACAAGAGAGTGTATTGATTACTGGTGAAAGCACCATGGAAAATACAAACAGATGTAGGTGCTGAGAATTCAGGCGGTGAGATTTATTTTGGGCAAATAATTCATGGACGATAATATACATACATACAGTACATTCAAATATATTAAGGGAAGCTTTTCACTATTCCTCCACAACTACTTTAAATTTCAGACAAATCTGTAATGAGTTTTACCTTTCAAAAACCATAATTCATCCTTTCGTTATTCTCTGTGAGTGTCAGCTTCAGAGTGTTCGATCAATCGGTACGAAAACATTAATGGGTTTTTTCTTTAATTCTGTAGAAATACAGGAAATTGTATAGCTATTGTGGTATTATCCCCTATTTCAATAAACCAGCAGGGTTCATTCCGATTGAAATGAGTTCCTAATTACATTTTTCAGACTCCTATCTTGGGGCTTACGACAGGAAAATCATTTGCAGGCTTCAGCATTTTCATCACTGAGCTTTTCACGAGTTGAGGTTTTCGACTACTGCTCTGTAGTCCGCTATTCAGACTTAGTTTTATCTAGAAGACTAGTAATAATGAATATTAATGAAAGCGTTATCGATGTTTGATGTAAACGTTTCATAGGAAAGAACTGGAACATAAAAAACAAAAACTCACTAACAGTGCCAGTGGTTCGGTTAAAGAGTTTGAAGCTAGGAAATATTATGCATCAATGCAGAAAAGTTGAACTTTTAAGTGTGAAATTAAATTTTGCCCGAAAAAATTCAAAATACGTGAGAAGGAGAGGCTTGTTCCTGAAACATATACATGCATATCACGACTGTAAGAAGTTGATATTTTATAGTATCAATTACAATACTGAATATCATTTCAGCTCATAATTTTCTTTTAACAGTTTCAAATCGAAACTCTAAGTTTGGTTAATGTAAGAAATAATTATTACGAAAATTGACAACGAAAAAACTCGTATGATATAATAGTTCAGTGTTTTATGAACGAATCTACAAGTCTACACCTGCATGAAACGATACGTTTTACATCCTCCGTGTGGAAAGTATGTAGATTTATTACGTTTAGCAACAGCTTTAAGTACAACATTCGACATGAAACGATCGCAGCTGCTCAATAATAAAGAGATTAACCGGCTGATCATCGATTGAAATCCAAGAATCCTGAGTAACCCAATACGCAACGGCCCTCCAGCAAGACTCCTGAGGTCTTGAAGGTCACAGAGGAAGATCAGAAAACGCAAAAGGTCCTGAACAACCTGCTCGACTCAATACATCAAAACTTTTTGGGGGAAATCCCATGTTCGAATACTCAAACATTTTATCCCATGATCGTTGCGAGAGAACCGTTTTACTCTCAATACATTTTGCTGTCTAATGAATGCTTTTACGAACTGTTCACTGTTTGAAGCATCACAGAGGTAAAGTAAATAATCTCATAGTTTCATGCTCTTATAAAATTTCTGTGAAAATTTAAAGTTTTAAGGCTTGGAATTGGAAGTGAAGGTTTATGGTGCTGGAGTAGACAAAATGATTGGGGAAACGTTTCGAAGATGAGGAAGCAATAGCTGTTTATTCAAAATTATGTATTCAGTAGGTATTTCAAAAGACATTTATGCATCATCTTATAGAAGAAAATTCGGAAGTTAATCAGGACAACCAAAATTCACTAAGCATTCAATGCGTTCACACGTAGAAACTGAAATTCCTAGTTTTGTTCGTAAGCTTCTTGGTCTCGTTAGTTGTTATGTCTCAAGTCATACCAGTGAGTTACCCGAGCTACCGTTCTCAATAAATATTTGCTGTCTCCCTAGACTGAATATTTTTGAAAACGTTGCTCAAGATGATAATGGGAAGGATCATTATCGAAAAGCTTTTAAAAAAATGTTGACTCTTTTATCAAACATGGAGAGTAAATTGATTCAATAGCTTAAAAGAACAAAATTGCGGTTCGAATTCTCGTAATTGAGAATAATTGTTTTTATGAGGCTTTTAGAAAGACTGATTTACAGAAATACAGTAACATTACTTCCTAAGGACTACCATTGAAAACTAAAAACAGAGACGCATTTCAAAGAAATTTTGAGTACCATAGTTCTGAATCACATTACGAAAGAAAATTTAAGATTAGAGAGGTAATAATTTACCCTAAAATCTAAGGAGTCATGTAAGTATGCTAATATGACCATCCTTCTATAATCTACTTCTTTCTGTCATAGTGTATCATAACTCTGAAATGTTCTTTATTTCACATTTATTTTTCAACGATTTTACGTTAATTTAGAAGTTTTTATATACAAATGTGGTACCGTTTTAGCTTGAATCCTGCTTGAAAAATTGCTGTGTAATTTTTCAGTTGCATTTGACTTTTTAATATACAACATTCATTACGTTATGCTGTCATTATATTATATATATTATATGTAGAGTGAGGTAAAACAAGTATTTGGACAAAACGAAAAAGTTTACTTTTCACTATTTTGGTGAAACATATATCAACAAAACATATAATAAGATTGTTTTAACACAGGCAAACATATTCAAATATCAGAAAAATAATATTTGTCGTCTGTATACTATTGCATTTACATGATACTTCATGAAATAGGTGGTAAAAAAATATTTGAACAATTTGAAAAAAAATAATTTGATCGATTAATTTTCAATTTTTAATTAATATTTAATTGGACAACCTTTTCCAGTAATTACTACTTTCAAACGATTTCTGTAGGTTTGTATCAGATTCTGGTAACATTTTGAAGAGATTTGTTTGAAGGGATCTTCTCAATGGGGAAAAGTGAACGTTCGTATATACAAACAAATTTATAAATGACATGAATGAAGTCTTAGCTCAAATGCCCATTCTACGATGCTTAAGTTTCAGAACAGATATGGAGAAATTTTACTACATTTATTAATACCACAAACAGTGAAACACTGTACGTAAATGTCTAAGCAGCGTTTTTCGAGAGAGTTCTTACAACATTACCTAGTGATTATTTTGTGGCATCTCACAGAACACTTCAAGATGTTCATTCTAGCATACACACTAAAGATGTCAACACTGAAGTTCATTGCGACATTTATCCGGGACTAAAAATTAATACGTAATGAATATTGGTTCATTCCTGACGTCCGACGCCATTCTACAAAGTTTCGGCGTGTACATACAAGACATTCAGGTTCTAGCTTTATGAATGCAGTGCATGTCACCTAGCTTCCCAATTACTTTCCGTGGAACAGAAGCGGAACAGAGTTTCTGTTCCGCTGTTATCTTGGCAATTGCTTTCTAAAAGTAAATATAAAAGGGTTGTTTATTAACTTTTATTTCATCAATTATCAATACCTTAGCAATTATTTAATTGAAGTATCAACGTAACAGCCCTGCTTTTTACTGTTATCATAGTAATTACTGTCAAAGGTTTAGAATAACAGTTATACGTTTCAGTGTTATCATAGCAACTATTTTGCTAAGGTTTCAGTATAACAGCCAGACATTTTTCTATTACCTTTGCAATTACTTTGTTAATGTTTCAATATAACGAAGCAACTTTTTTACCGAACAGTCAGCAATTACTTTATTGAAAAATGGACGTATGACCGCTCTCATATAACTGCTATAACAACAATCAACATTTTATAATAAAACGCCAGGTGTCTCCCTAAATAAATAAATTTATATATTTTATATGTGTGTAATTTCCCCTATGTTATTACAATGGGGTCTCCCTTAAATACTGGTAGTTAAATCCATGGATTTTCAGGTATAGAGATTCTTAACCGCTGGAGTTAAATCCGTGGACTTTCTGATTAGGTTTGAGAATCTGCTGTTTTAAGTTCTTCCTTAAAACCCGTTATTTTTAACGGGCTTACATAGTAGTTACTCTATAATACACTCCCCCATGTCTCAGAGATACTTTGGTTTAACGCTCTGTTTGTCCACTCTGCCCCACAGTGCATTTTGACAGTTTACTTCAAAATTTAAGAGCTTCTTTTTAGACCTGGCACAATATCCCTTCCTTCTCATTTCGTGGACCACACCCGTGCGCGAAAAAATATCCTGACGATGGCGTGACTGAAGTGGCGTCATTAAGAAAAGTGCCCTAGCAAGTGTGTCATAAATGTTAATATTTATACGGACCTGACGGATAATTGAATAAAGATTAGCATGGGCACAAAGCTCATGGCAAAACTTAGCTTTTTATCCATCTTAATAATGACGATGAAAATTTATTTATGTTATCACGATGAATACAGTCCACATTACTCTTTTGAGTGAATGCTATTGTATTATTTTAAAAGAATATGAAATACAATAGCAACACACAATAATTATGGTCGTTTTCGCTTGAGAGGTAGAATGATGTAAGAAGGATTCAGTGCACAGTTTTTTGAGCTTCAACATTTTACTGTACAGTAATACTGTGAAAGTAATACAGTAATACTATTATTATAGTATTACTATACAGTAATACTATTTCATAAGTTATAGAGATTCTATACTGTAATTTGCAGAGATTCTTGAAGTAACATTGGTTATGTCAGTTACGGAGATTTTATTGTAAATAAAAAATTTATCAGTTATATAAACTCGCAGTGCTAGCAAGTTACTACAATATTTTATAGATCACAAAAATTTCCCGGAAGTACCAAAGAATTTATAGATCACAGACACTCTCTAGGTCTCGAATTCAAAGTTTAACATAACCTCTAGCATCCTAGACTTTCAGGGAATATCAAGTAGCGAACGTTACGATGCATACATGTGTTGAAACGCTTTCCCACCCTAGTTTTCATTCCCTGCTTTCTAAGCCTTCGTACAACCAAGTTTTGTAAAGGCCTAATGCAGAAAAAGGGACAGTTATTGCAAATCGTGTGCTATTCCAATTCAATCAAATTTCGAACCAGAGCTCAACTTCAAAGGAATCAATGATTTGAACTCTGAACTTGTGATGAATTTTGAAAGCAACTACGAATAAATAATAATTTTAACTCGAACCCTGCGTTGATTTGTTACCTACAGATTTCTATGAGAACGTTTAGCATTTTAAAGTCATTATACAGTAATGTTAGGACCCTAACCCGAACCCAAGAATTAAAGTTTCTCATTTTAGCTCAGCTTTAGCTGAGCATTCTACACAAGTGTGTTCAAAAGGAAAAGAATATTGAGCAAAACTAGATAAACATACGATTTCTCATACAAGACAATAAATATGATGAGTAATTCCTGTATTTGAAAATGTATTTGATGGGGTCAACCTAATATTTTCTGCTGAATGATCAATGACCATGCTCCAATATTCTGCTAATTAGAATAGTCTCACAACTACACTTCACTTCATCAAGATTAAAAACATTTATTGCCGAAGGGAGCTGAATCTCTTATAAATATTTATTAATCATTATTGACGTCGTGCTTACTAGGCTCATTCAAATTTACTGCAGCATTTTATTAGGTACTCACATACATTTTTTAAGCTTAAGAAGTTCCTAGCAAATTTTTTTGCAGTTGGTCGCCTTCGTTTAATCTTAAGCAACACAAGTGAAGTCATTAATCTGGCACCCGTACTCTACAAAGTATCAATAATAATCGATAGTAGTGTGATCATAGTGGCTTTGTGAACAGAATGTAAATGAAATAACTTAAAAAGTTACAAAAATTAATCACATATGAAGATTCATTACGTGACTACTGATTTCAATTCTTAAATTGAACAACGAATGTATACATAAGAAAACATCCGAACAAGACGAATAAATCGCAATGAATATAATTTTTTCAATAGAACGTTCAAGTGTTTATGCTGACTTATGTTAACAACGTATTTTCTTATACTCTAATTTAAAACACTAAACAGTTATTCTGAAGAAATGTACTAATGTCATAACGACATGCGGTCTAGAAGAATATCGCAACGTGAACCAATGCTGGAAAACACGACACGGACCCAATACATGGACCCGAACTTCAGCCATGCATCATAACAAAGCTAGACTAGGTTCAGAGCGTCCCTATTTTGCACATTGCTTCATCAGTCCGAGGTAAATCAGATTAGTCCTGTTACTTAACGAGCCTGGACTGACCATGCAGGGTGTCAGCTGCCCTTTGCACCAGAACCAAGTGTAGCTTTAACTAAACAGGTAGGAAAATAGCTACATTTTCCATCTTAACTGGAACGAAATATTCAGCAGCGCGCTGACGATTATAATGCTTCAACTGCGAAGCTTGTCATGGAAATATGCTTAGCTTATGAACGTGTTGTTCAGACTTATTGTGTCGGGACAAAATACAGGAATTAAAAACGTAAATGACCTTGTTTATAAATTTTATTTGATAGCAAAATTACATTCTGTGTGAGACGTGATATAAATTTTTACGTCTTTTCACAGTGATATAATGTAAAATCCAAATAAGTAATTGTTACTGAGAGAAGAATAATTTAATGGTCGCAATTGAGAAGCTTATCATGCTAATAGGTCAACGAGAGCTAATCAGTTAGTAGGTAATTATTTTCCGATATGACAGAAACTTACGAATTGGATGTGAATTCATATAAGCTGGAATTTTCTTACTAGTTCCTTGAAAGACATAATTAAATATTCTCATGGTAATGTTTTCAGAAACTTGCCCGATCACACGTACTGTGAAATTCATAATATCAATACTAAAAAAATGTACACATATGCATATACATATATTTATTACAAAAGCGAATGAAAATATACACTGTACACTTGTCAAAATATTACAAAATGAGAGTTACAGTAGACATTGGATTTTTTTTCTAATTTAATACACTTATATATGGGCACCATTAGTTCCACGGAGTACATCAAGACCGAGCTCTATTTCTTGCTATGTTCGCTGTAACATAGCTTCATTAATAGAAGCAATAGCATCAGTAATCTTTTGCCTTAGGTTAGTAATATCCTGTATCTTTATTCGATGCACGACATCTTGAAAATAACCTCATCCGTGCTGACAGCAGTACGCATGGACTTTACAGGAGAACGAGTAAAAATGTGTCACATTATCGATGTTTTCCTCACAAGTTTTTGTTTGCCCACTCCTCCCTCTATTCAACACTCCCTGCCTCTCTAATTTCTTGTGCCTTGGATGAATTGAAGGATGTGATGGTCGTTATCTTCCATAATAAGTTCTGGAGTTTCGCTGAGCCTGTATACCCGATTTTGTTTCAATAAACTTTGCTTTATTCATCTACAGGATCCTTGTAACGCATAAATGCAATGTGATTAAAAACTTTTGTAGCCAAAGTGAAGAGTAGAAAAGTTCTTATTGAGATATGTATTCAATAACCTTGTAATAAATTATTTGATGAGCAAAAACTATATTGACAAGCTATATACTACATAAAAGGAACATTCCCATTGGCACGCACAATGATGCCTGTACATTGAATAATCCCGTTACCCAAAAGTTACTATTTTTGTAGGATAAATCTATTCTATGAATAAATTTATGTCCTAGGGTACACAGTGACTTTGAAAGACGAAGATCAATAGCGACAGAAGACTGCCACACGCTCCCGCCCGAACAATGGAATATAGACATCGCTTTCATTACGATACGGTCAGACCTTTTGCTATGAACTCGTGTTGCACTTCTTTTTGCTATTATTGGCTACTCCAGAACAAAGTTCAATGACGCCATTGCAGCATAAATTTATTTGAACTCAGTGTGCACAGTTGTGACCATGAAACACAGAGACTCATTTCAAAGAATGGACAGTCTTTACGACGCAAGCAAGTAATGAGAGAATGAAAACTGCACATTAGTACAGCCCGAATTTATTCTGCAACGCAAACGATCCATTCTCTCTGAGAACAGTGTAAATTTACAACAAATTATCGTCCTTGATATTGAGCTAAGAGAATCAATACACGGTGATAGTTCTCTTTCTTGACGAGAAAGAAGGTTTGGAAAGTTTTTGTGATAATGCAGATATTTGCCGTTCCGGAACAAAAGTGAGGTATATCATTATTAATAAGCAGTCCTAAAACTGACCTTCAATTTGAGGCAAGACTCTTTTTTACTCGTTTGAAAATCAATGAGAGACTTTCGACACCTTGACACCATGCATTAGGTGTCATCTTTACGTGCTCTAGTGAGCATCGTTAAAGAATGCACCAAATGTTATAAATTACTAATTTTTACTTGTTCATGCGAGTACTTGCTCATTTTTTATATGTGCGAATAGATTAACAATCAATTAGACACTCAGGCTCATGATTTTGTGAGCCTTCTTCAATACGAGTTAGAGTCTTGTTGTTTCAGTGTAAATTTCATCTCCATTGTATGGGTTAACATCAAAAAGACTTCGAAGATAATTGATAATAGATTTTATTCGCTTTCCCGGGGATACAAAGCTACAAAATATATTAAATACACTGATTACAGAAACAACTTTTCCGAGAACATAGTTCTCGCAAAAACAATTGCAGGAATATTCGATTCAGGTTAGCCTACATGAATGCATATAAAAATATCAACGGAATGAACACAAAAAACGTATAATTAAGAAAGGCAATTTTCAATATATATGCCCCACTACAATTACGAATGTATTGCAAATGTTTTTTCTGGCTATGATATTTTTTAAGCTACTGATGTATTTGAAGTTTTAGGAATCACGTGCAATTAAACAAAGCAAGCGGAAATTCCATTCCTTCGAAAAATATCCCTTCATTTTTCACTACAAACACTGCATAGAAAACTTGAAACCGATTTCTTAGGCCAGTATACTACCACATACCACAGACTCTATGCTATAACAAGCTTGAAGCAGCCTTTCATTTTTAAGCAGAAAATCTGGAGAAAAAGAGGCATCACAATTCAACGCCAAACATAAGATTTTCTCTAACAATAATTTGTTACAGAAATTTAAGAACCACTTTTGCTGTACGTAAAACAATGTGAAAAATTGATGAATATGCCAGAAATAATTCTCCATATATGTTTCATAACAAACTAACTACACTAGATTCCTCAATGCTACTCTTATTTGTTTCATAATAAGCATTTGTACGTGTAAATATTTATGTAATATTATTACTATTTATAAACCGTTCCGTGGCAAATATGCACGTATAACTAAAATACAACAATGATTTCATACTGTCTACCTATACAGAAGTCGAATAAAAAATCCTGTCATATACATTATATTCAGTGGTCGACATAGCAGAAACTAAAAAGAAATCATTTCTTAGTTCAGGTAAACTATGTACGATCAACATATTGTGAAGCCATGTAGCTTGCATTACAGTTCTTGCCTAAGTTTCTGGCCTTCATTGTTGCATTGTATCCAACATGGTCGATCCTTCATTGTTGCATTGTGTTTATCATGGTCAATCCTTCATTGTTGCATTGTATCCAACATGGTCGATCTTTCATTGTTGCATTGTGTTTATCATGGTCGATCCTTCATTGTGGCACTGTGTTCATCATGGTCGATTCTTCATTGTTGCATTGTATCAAACATGGTCGATCCTTCATTGTTGCATTGTATCCAACTTGATTGGTGCTTCATTGTTGCATTATATTCAACATAGCTGTCGAAAACCTTAATGCACCTCATGCTTCACTGCAAGATGTTGTCTCAATGCATTAACTTGTGACTATTGTATCCATGCAATATGCGTAGCACATGCTTGTTAATTCTCACATTCTCCCTACACCAGCAACGTTGCTCATACTTGCAAGTAGTACGTATATTAATTTTAAATAATGAGACTTATCAGACCTCCCGGAGAAAACCGAAAATCCAAATGCTCAGCCCAGAAGTTTTGACTCCAGTTTTTGCATGAGCGATAATAAGAGGCCGCAATATTATTTACGAATATTCAATATTTTTATGGGGGACTTGTGAGCAGTTGAGCAGATTCAAGTCTTCTCAAGAGTCTTCCTGCTTTCAGCAAATATGCAAGCTCCAAGCGACTCAGAACAAAGTAAATATTTGTTTTCTAAGCGCCAAAATTTTCGTACGCAAGAAAAATGGTTTGGGTCTAGCAAGCCCTTCAAGAGCAGCTGTAGGTCGGTATGAATAGCCAAATTATTTGAAAAATTCCTTTGAGATTCGGTTGAAGTGTTCCACTGAAGGGCTAAGTCTATTAAAAATGCAAATAACACCAAGCTTATAGAATTTTAGAAGAATATTTGTTCCTGGAAATAACATAAGTCATTGGATAATAAGTGCCATGACGCGGATGCGTGAGAGGGCTTACACTTGTAACTAACAGTTCTAACTGTAATGCTATCCATTGTTTTATTCATATCTGACACATGTGCAAAGTTAGTGATTCAAAAGGCTTTAAAATATTTATCGTCCAACAACATGTTTACTACATTTTCTTAGGTTTTCTTCATTTCTGTTTTGTGCAGTTTTTGGAAGAGGGAACCTTTCTGGGATTAGAAATTTGTGGAAGGTTTCAGCTTTTCCAGAAACAGGAAATGGCTCCGCTTACTGACCTTTCCGTTTGGCAATTAACAAATAGATTCCTGGAATCAGCTCCTATGGTTCTCAAAGCCAGCAGGCCTGTAGATAATTTGAAGCTAAAACCTACGACTGAATAAGCTTCAGAACAAATCTCCGTGGAAGGTTTTTCAGGTGGATATAAAACTAGAAGCGTTAGTTTCTATACATCAGTTCTTAGTAAGCGAAAGTTTTAATTGAATTTTGTAGTGGTAGTCCCACTACATCAGTTCTCAGTTAACGAATACTTTAATTAAATTCTGAATTGCAAAAGAAGTTCTCCATAACGCAATTATGAATGGAATATAATTACAGTTACAGTCGGAGCGTGTCGAACAGGTTTTTGTTTAGAATCTTTAATCAACCATCTTTAACTGGTTAAGTAGGAACAAATACTTTTAGTGAATACAGCTTTAGAAGCAGTAAAGAAAATGTTTTCAATTTGGAACAAAATATAAAATAGAATTCTTAAACTTGAAGTCTTTATACTGTGTTCATCCGATGTTTAGTGTGTAAGTTACGTGATGTGCCTTAAGTGTTTAGGTGCCTTAACACATTCATCAGAGCTACCAGCCATAAAATCATCGTCTGTCCTCACCAACATGAGTAATCACATGGTATTGAACACCAATAATAAACGTGTATCCTACCAACATTTTTACATATTTAAAAAAAACAAATTATAAGTATCGAGTGTTGACCATGAAATATAATTCGAATTTGGATTCTAAAGAATTACCATGCTACATCGTTGACAATGCATTTGAAGGAGCAAACTAGCTTTTTAAAGAGTTAACATTGGGCACTTAGACTCACAAATTTCCTCTAGAGAACCACCTGATGACCTCATCACTCTTCTCACTTGCCCTGTGCGGTGTTCCGCAGCAATGGCGGCTGCGTCCAGCACTAGATTTATGGATGGAGTCTCTGAGGGAATACAAGGTACCAACCGTTGCCGATTTCAGTCATTGGCAAGGTGAAGTAAACTCATGGTGATAGGACTGAAGAGCTCAAGCATTTCTGGAATGTGTGTATAAAATCAATTTGTCCGTTCAACGCGTTCATTTTAAAAACTTCTGCATAAATCGGGATCATCTCGAGCGTCTGAATTAAGTACAGGAAAAAACTCAGTTTAAGGCAGGAATTAATGCCCTGCGTTATAATCTCATGTTGAGAATACGGTTTTGAAGTCAACGGAATATGTGACAAAATTTAAGCGGTTACAATTTGAAAATCAAAACTCCAAATCTAGAGCGCAAAAATTGTTTGATTTTAGTTTTGTATGAATTTCATGGAGTAGCAAATCAGTTCAATAAATAAAAGAACCATATAAACAGCTTCATTATTCAAAACATACAGATGAATATTAAATTTGTAGCTTTTTTCTTTCAATTATTCGATAAACAAAAAGAAAGTGTCTTCAGAAGCGTTGTGTCCATAATAATCAGCAATACTGATTCATTCATCTCTAAAAGAATGCCCAGACATGCAAAAATATGAACTCAATCAGATACTTCATGAATTTTAGCCAAGTTGAGTTCAATAGATTTAAAAAAGTTGAACCTCTAATATGGATGTATGCATTAGGGGCTATTTTTTCAATTCGGTACCAGCGTGTGAAAACGAGGCAAAAAATTCCATTTCTTGCTGTCAAGAAGATCTGTAGGGGTTTGCTTGTTTGCTTGCTTTTCATTCCAGGCCTTCTATTTTTAAAAGAAAACTAGAAGGCCTGAAATGGAGCAAAATCAGTCTTCAACAAGCGCTCTTAATTTGTAACATCAATTTCTTACGTAAAAAGCAGTGTCTAATGTCTTCGACAATGCCCATTAACATTTTTTAAGCGATGATTAATCGATAAACTGCGAAAAGAGATATGTACTTTTCCTTTCAAACTGTCCAACTTTTTAATCAATTACTCAACCCAGTGACGGGCGTTCAGCAAGTTGTACCGAGGAGGTGAAATTGATTTAAAGTTTATCGATGGTCCACGTTGAGTTAGTGGCTTGCAAGCTTCTTTTCAGTGCTTCCAATGTCCAGTATTGCCGAGACTGCTGAGTAAAGAATTTTTTTTAATTGAATCTTTATTCAGTTTTTTAAATGCATATGAATCCACCGGGTCTGACGACCTTGCTCCCCGAATGCTCAAAGAAGCAGTCAAAGTCATAAAGCATTTACCGAACAAGACCGAGTAACTGTTCAATCAGACCTCTATTGTCCACTACAAGGCACTGAAACCTTGCAAATGACCCTCACCATAAATTAATATTTAGAAATGCACGTGGGTGCTAAAAAGGGCATTTCCAAAACACGATGAATGACAGACCTGTTAAAGCAGTACAATAACAAAGAGATCTTAGTATCATTATCACTGAAAATTTCAAGCATGGCAAAAAAGTAGAAAAAAGCATGAGAAATGCTAGCTTATCCTTAGTTACATTGCAAAAAAACTTTAGATATAAGTCAAAGAACATTATTTTACTGTTTTATAAATCAGCTATAGATGGAATCTGTAGTGCAACTCTGGTGTCCTATCATATGACGAGAAATGAACAAAAGGAGAAGATTTGAAAATAAAACAACGAAAATGTTTCCTGAATTCCGCGATCTCTTGATGAAAGGCGTCTTCAGTTGCTTAAAGTCTTCAGTCTAGAACAAAGAAGACAGCGAGGACTTCTCATTGACACCTATACATAAATATCCCAACGGTTTCAAAAATATTACTCTGGAAATGTTTCCAACTGCCACTACTACGTGCGAAATAGAAATAAATATGAACAACTAAAATTAAGAAACATCAGGACATCCCAGGATCTAAACTTTCTTTCAGTTAAAATTATCCGAATCTAGAACCAGTTGCCCTAAAATATCGCTCCTGCTGGCCCTGTGATTGCATTCAAAAATCGACGGACAAGTTATGGATGAGGGACAAACAAGGTATAAGGGTATTATGAAGTACTGATTCAAGGTATGACCATAATTCTGGTATCCCATCAAGTACAACGGACACATACTTTTTGTGTACCTCGCCGTGCAAATATATTCTACAAGCACTGTAATCAGTGTGTACCACGCAACACATAATGATTGCGACCGAGTCATAGTTTTTATCTACGCCAATGAATAGCCCATAATTACGACTTGAAATTGTGTAGCAGCCCATGAATGAATGAAACGGCTCATTCTTGTTGCTAGATTCTACGCTATTCTATTCTAAATACAATGACACATAAAGAACAGTAATAATTTTTACCGATTCCTGCTTGCTAAAAGTGACAAAACGGATTTTTATCACAATGGAATTATGATTTTTCCGGCCTCTAATGCTCACTCAGTGACAAAATTATTGCGTTAAATGCTAAATCGATTCCTGAAGGACAAGATATCTAATGAATTCAAATGGCGTAAGATTATGTAAGATAGTACAGTAATGCGCAACTTAGCTGTATCGACTCGTCTTTGAAAATCAATATTTTCCAAAACGATGAACTTTTTGCAAATAGAAAAACTTCAGCGTACACGCGAAAACACAATCGCCACATTCGAAACAGAAGAAAAGCAGTGAAATTTACCAGAATTCCTAAACAGACTTGCTAATTCACAAACGTTCTAATTTTATTGTCGTTTGTCTTTTAATATTTAGCCCGTATGCAATACCAATAGCCCTAAGAAACGGAATTTTAATATTTCTTGAGATGCTCCGGTGCTTCACAAACTTAAAACCAATAAAGATGCACTATAAATATGTATTAACGACAAACATCTCCGCTAATTTGGACACAAAACTCAGCTACATGCTCAATGAACACAGAACTCTTGCTTCCGGTATGAGAAGCATTTTGCATACATGATCAGAATTTCACATCATTATCTGTTGATATCATTTTTTACACAGTAATAAACAAGCGTAGCTAACAATTTGCAGATACTGCGGGAAAGAAGTACACTTATACGTCCTCATTCTCGACGCACTGAGCTTTGCGCTAAAAGTACAGGATGCGACAACACAACTCCCTTTTTTGGAAAGGAACTTCCTTCGAAATAAGGAAGTTATGTTGCCGTACCCTCTACCATTATGAGAAAAGGGTAGCATTTAAGGGTCAGAAAATTGAGCTGACAGCGGACAAAAAGTAACGTACCTCATGAGTAAAGGACCTTGAAAATTTTTGCAACGGAGTTTTCATTCACGTTGGGTGGAAATTGGTTAATCGATATAAGAAGATTATTTCTCTTCAAAAACAGTGAATCGCTTTGTAGTAAATGTAAGAGTTTCCAACAGCTAGGACATACATTCGTCATTAGAAAAAATACGATATTATGTTAGTGAGATAATATTACATACCTATAATTAAGTAGCAGTTACAGCTAAGTAAAAATCAAAAATGACCGATATACAAATGTTCTAAAAGCTTCAAAATTAAATATTCTATTCACTGATAAATGCCACAGGGCAACAACATGCAGGCAGAGCAACCTGCATTAAGTAACTGGATGGGGTAACAATGAAATGAGTATATGAACTCGTTCGTCTTGCTTTTGCTGAACGTATTCAAGTTATGGGTATCTGAATTAAAATTAATCTTTTTTTTTTCTTTCTAATTCAAACATTTCATAACTCATTAACAACGAAGCACATCACTTTCACACAATGAATCTGGTCACTGCATTACGAATTTGACGGAGGAAAACTGAAACGAAAAGTGCAAAAACGGATTTAGCAGCCGTCATTTCGTCTAATGGAGCCTTGAATTGCAGGCAATACAGTGATACGTGCCTGGGCTCATGACAAAAAATTACGTAGTTTTTTGCCCGAATTCAATCTGAGCAATAATGAGTTCGTGCTTTGACACTCACGATAATGCAAGGAAAAAACATTGTTTCAAACTGTACGTATTCTTTCTGTCCGTGAATACTAAGAGATAAACCTTACACTTTCTCGAGGTCATCGCTCTCAAAAGTTTTGTGGCATAAATAAAAACTTTCGCGAGGGTTATTGGATACAAAGAAATTACAACGAGTACTACACTAGGGAAACTAGTATACCATTTATCTTTGTACAGTAATTTGTGAATATTCTACACATTTTAATTTGAAATGCCTGCAAAGGAAAGCTATGCATATTCAAAATGCATGTTTGTCCAGTTCAAGTTAAGTGCAGCAATAAAGTAAATTACTGTTTACCGCCGCTGTTAATTACGGTATAGTCGACAGTAACTGCAACAGATCCTCCTTAACTCAATAACAGAATTACACTGGAACAAAGATGGATGATATCAGGACCTGATTCTTTCTTTTTTGCAGTTTAATTACATGTGAGTAACGTTATCATGCGTGACTCAGCTTTGTCAGAAAGGAACAATGGTTCCCGTAAATTAAAATTTCGCCAGGATTAATTGCAAGTTTTGGTTGCAACTCAAATATGCAATCGGAAACTTATAGTCAGAGGTACATTATTTCATTTTAATTAATATGTAACCAGAAATTTACTTGTTTACTACAATACTTGGAGCGCTAGACTGAGAGAGCAAATTGTGTCTTATAGTCAGTTAGCTCCTGAGTAGAAAGACTAATAAACTATTCGTACTGGAAGAATGATCCATAAATTCGTACTAAATTTCTAAAACCATTTCTCGCTCTTGATTCAGACACAAAGTTAAGAAGTGCAAGCTCCACTAGTTTCAAAGATTTAACTTCGTGACTCCGATTCCTACAAAACTGTTGTGAACTTGAAATACTCGCCAGGTAACTGAGCAGTGTTCCTCGCTACATCACTGTAAAAATAAATTCCAATGAGAGCACGAGATGAAGAAATACATAATACTTGCTCTGCATCGCAGTCGAACCACTTCACAACCGCAGTGCGAATAAGATTGCAAGAACTCTATTTCAACAAGTAACTGTTCTAAAAATGAATATTTTGGTTGCCTACCATTAGTTGCTAGAAATCACAGCAATGACAAATATTCCAGTTATGCTTGGATTTCAAAATCAAGGTTAAGTATATTAAAAAAGTTTAACACGTCTGAAAAACTATTAACGATCACAGGAAATTAACATAAGTGTATAAAAGATCAGCTGTTATTTAGTTACGGTTTGGCTTCGAAAATGAACAATGACTCTGAAACGCTGATGTTACGTCTAATAATTTCAAACCAGCTAAAATTGGGTGATATATTACACACCAAAGCTCAGCATCTGAACACGTGTGTTTAACATGAGACTCTAGTTCTAAGACTGTGTTGTCATACGAACGCATGCCAAAGCCAACCATGCACAACTATTTAAATACGTAAAGAGCACTCTACGAAAATATGAAAATTTTTATCTATAAGAATGATTTCATAGTTGATGTACCTTAACATAGCCTAACCCACTACTAAAATATTAAACTATCTAAATATTGCTATAACTCATTTGACTGAGGTAAAATCACGGTAATGTTTCATGTGAAGCAGTGCTGCTTATTGCTCTCACTTATTAGAATAACTGTTAGTAAGTCAGTAATGCTATGTGTTTCTATGCATTTTGCAATTTAATCAGCGTTTGCACCCCAAAACACTGATGCATTAAAAATCAACTCAGATATTCTTGCTTTAATCCCAGAAGATGACACAGTTTATCAGAGTATTGAACTTTGTTTGCACACATGAAAATAAAGCTGCGATTAATTACACGCCTGAATTTCTTAACTACCTGAATCTGTCAGGCATGCCACTTCATGTGTTTGTTTTTCACTAGGAATGTTGTCATTAAAAACATACTCAATTAAAACGTTTGTCCTTTGTAAATATATATAAAACTAAATATATTGCATCGGTTCTTATATGTAATTTTATTTAATATCTTTCCAACAGTATTTGCCATCATTTTTGATGGCACGGGTACACTAGTAAATGTAATAATTCCACAATATAATAATACACAGTTTGTTGCTTGCTTCCTTGCTTGGTCCATCTCTCTGTCACGAACTCAAAGAATTTATAAAGGAAAAAATTCGGCAGGGTATACATGTATTGTAAGCATTGTGTTGTGGATACCAAAGGCACATCTTTCAATGTGAAAACTCTTTTGCAAAGCCTGCGTCCACTGGCAGACCAACGAAAGAAATTCAGTAAAAAACACATGAATTTTCACGTGTGTCTACCAGTAATGAATAAGGCACATGTTCAACAATTGGATACCCAATGCATTGAACACTTGATAATTCATCAATCTAATTACCACCCTATAAAACCAACCAAATTAATAAACAATCATCAGCGTGAATAAAGCACGAGAAACTAGTACACTTATTCACCTGCTAGGCAACCCAATACACCCATTTAAACCCTACACAGTCTCATATTTCCTAAATCATCTAACCAGTGAACCAACATAACCTACCCAAGACCCGTCGATGCTCTGCGTTACGGGACTGAAACAAGTGGTGGTTGTTCTGTTAACTTTAAAGAGATTTCGAGACGCCTCTTGAAGGATGAGCCTGTGCCTTGCGACTCCATTAGGAAACTCAAAGGTCATCTGCTGGTAAAGGCAGGCTGCTGGACCCCAGCTGGCGGAAAACAGAGGAATTGGAATGAAAAATGTTGTTTTCCCGACCTCATGACAGTAGAGGTAAAAAATAAAACAAGACTGGGGTTAAAAATGACCGATAGATGAGATCAAATGCATTTTCAAATGAAAGCGATTGCATAGACTTTTTTGTTTACTCTCTTGATTACGAAAGCATAGAAACGATTGAAGTGATGCAGTTATGACAAAATAAAAACTGACTTCCGATTTTTAAACTTAGCTTCCGATGAAAACTTAGCTAATGTTTTGACTGATAAGGGTCGTGATGAGTTAAATTTTATGAATTCACAAAGCATGACGAACCGAAAAATTGCAAGCACTACGAACACTTCATCACAGGTATCACATCTACCACGTGTCGGACGAGCAGGTGGATGAGTGAACACTGAAGTGAAGTGTGAACACTGAAGTGAAGAGTGAACACTGAAGTGAAGTATGAACACTGAAGTGAAGTGTGAACACTGAGATGAAGTGTGAACACTGAAGTGAAGTGTGGACACTGAAGTGAAGTGTCAACACTGAAACGAAGTGTGAACACTGAAATGAAGTGTGAACACTGAAGTGTGAACACTGAAGTGAAGTATGAACACTGAAGTGAAGTGTGAACACTGAAGTGAAGTATGAACACTGAAGTGAAGTATGAACACTGAAGTGTGAACACTGAAGTGAAGTGTGAACACTGAAGTGAAGTGTGAACACTGAAGTGAAGTATGAACACTGAAGTGAAGTGTGAACACTGAAGTGAAGTGTGAACACTGAAATGAAGTGTGAACACTTTTCTCACGCAGAAAAGTGTAACTTGTTTGTTCCTTTGAAATATTTTAACACTAGGAGACCCACAAGTGAAAATTCTCCTGTTTGTACTGAATTTTTCGCTTGATTTGTCAAAGGATGCAGGCTTTGCGATGGAGTTTCCACATTGAAGGATGTGCCTTTAATAGCCACAATTTAATGCTTACAATACATGTATACCCTTTCGAATTTACTCTTATCTAAATCCTTAAGAGCGGGTCAGAAAGATAGACTAAGCAAGCGAGTAAGTAGAAAACTGTGTATTATAATACACACATATATATACAATATAATACAATTGTCTTGTTCAAGAGTTAAGTGTCTTGTTCAGGAAAATATTCCCTGATTCAAAAACCCAAGCACATTTCGATGAATTTACTTGTTCTGAGTTACACCCGATGAGTGTTTCCCTTACAGATAAATTAAATGTAATATTCTGTCAAAAATTGTTTTTATCCTCTCCGTAGTTTAATTGCTTTTATCTAATGTTTAAATTGATGTTTACGATTGAAATAGCAATCTTGTTTTATTGCTGTTATCTCTTCAACTAACAAAAATGTCTAATCTTTGAGTAAACGTTCATGATGTACAGTCCAGTGCTCTAGAGAACTTTTTTTAATGTATTCATAGCAACATAATAAATGTCTTCTGAATAGATTTCTTGCTCACTGTATGTACTGAAGAAAGATGTATCATTCTTATGAAATTCATCTCTGCTTCCAACATTTTTATCCACTCGATGCTGACCAAAGTAAATGGAAAATTGAGGCAGTTATAAAATGCGTTCAAGTAGCAATCGTCAGAATCTGAATCTTTTCTTCTCAGAAACTAAATGTTTTTTCCAAATTTGCATCCATGTTGGTAAACGTTTGACACCAAAATCTCATCGATTTCAATATGAAACCATGACATACGAAGATTATTTTTTTTAACTGGAACTTCTCATTCGTGCTTTGTTCAACTCGACTGTAAACCTTCTAAAAATTCTTGAAAGCTAAGAACATCTGTTGTAATTTTGTTTGATAATTTTCGATCAGTATCTCATGCCTTCAAAACCTGCCCACCCCCATTTTGCCAAATAATCTAACACTTTTTCTACGCTGTCATACTCTGCGTACTTATTATGTTAGTATAGTCAATACTCTACCATGTATTCTATACATCGAACAGCATACCCTATTTATATCACCATACGTGTATGGTGAACGTTATGGATTTCTTTCTACAGCAGAAATGTTTTTTAAAGTTTGTAGACTTGACCATAAACTTATACCTCAAACACGCCGACTGCAAAAAAAATTTCCTCGATTTCGAAGAGTGTAAAAGAATTTTGATATTTGAGGGCATCAATCACAAGTAGGCACTAACTTAATTGCCAAAGTCAATGTTTAAGTAAAGTAGTATGATAAAAGTGATTGAATATAGATTCAATTCATTTCAAACTGGAAATAAGCAATGAAACGATCGTGTAGCATAAGTCCCATGAATGAAAGTAACACATTATAATTATTAATTCGATTAGATCCGGTGCTAGTACTCGGCATTGGAAAAAGGCAAACAAAAGCTTAAAATCTACTGGGTGCGGTAACATAGGTAACTTTCCTTTATTCATACCTTTTGAAAGGCAGAAAAGGAAGTTATGCTGTCGCACCCTGTATTATAAAAAAATCTCCCTTCTGTAACCCCAGGTGCTCGGCGTGAGGAACCTGAGCAAAAGGCAACAGTTTGTGTAGACAACTAACATCGCATTCAAGGCAGCGGAGTGGTGTGTGCGTTGTTGTTATATGCCATAGCAACGGGGCGTTCTAAAGAGAACATGACACATTGTCCCGAATCCAGACATTACGTATTCAACATTAATGACATTACGTCGCTTTGAGGAACTGTTCACTCAGACGAAATAAGTCATGAAATCTCAAATCCGTGAGGTAGGAATGCGTTCTATTAGCTTGTGCACGTATGACTGAACTACTCGTATGTTTGCATCGCTTGAATAAGATTGTTATTAAATTCCTGGTTTAAGCATACACTGTTCATTGTTTTGCAGTTCATTAGATTCCTGCAGTAATGAGTGGCAGTAATGCGTTGCGGTAATGCGTTACAGTAATGCGTTGCAGTAATGCATCACAGTTAACGTTCATGGACAATTTCCTCTACCATGTAGAGGGAATTCCCGATGTATCGAAAAAAGCTGCGGTTATTTTAACATTTACAAAAATCTTTCCAGCACAGATGAAATTGTGATTTTCAATTATCCTGACAGCTTCATCGCTGTGATAAAGCTGCACAGCACTTTAACGTAACTCCTCATAGTGTAAAGTCATATTTTAATACAACATTTTTTCCTTGCCCTGAAGACCAAGATTTAATGGTTCTTAAGAAGATTGTCCTAATGCAAGGCCATGCCTCGTCTCATTCAACGAATGCGATTAAACAAGATTATCCCTTGTGGGGCACTAAAAACAATAATTTGATGGCGAGGTCACAGTTTTCTCCAGATTTCAGCCTAGTTAAAAATTTTTGGACCATTATAAAGCGTAAAATAAAAACAAATGGAAGGGGATTTACTTGAAAGTCAGTGTCACTGGATGCCGTAGAAGTAACTCCGAAGTCTGCACTTCTGCGTCTTCTGAATAAAATGATAAATCGTATAAAGAATTTCGTCTTTCAAGGCCACCAAATGTAACGAGCATTGAATTAATAAACAGCCTTCATGTGTGGTCATCCAGTATTACTGTTAAGAAATACATACGACTAATAGCATGGATCAGTAAAAATCTGAATTTCGGAAATAAATCATTTTGATATCAATATCAAATGTTAGCATTAGAAAAAATAACTGAAGTTGATTGTATAAAAAAAATTATTTTAGATACTATTCATTTTTTCTGAACAAATTCTGAGGACTAATAGCATGGGCTGTTAGCGTAGGTCGCACTATATAAGTTTATTTTATCTATATATATAACATTTCTCCCGGGCGTGAATATTGGACAGCTTTTCATTGGCTGGCATTCAAGCTTCGCCTTCTAATTATTGGATGCACCGGCCTTTGTTAACCACAAGCTTCCTCAAAGACGATGAAAACCAGTAGAGGGTGTTCTCATTATGCAGGCTGAACGTGTGTTTTCCTTTGATTAAAATTATTGATGAAGACGTTATCATCGCTGCGCTGTTGCTTCACATGTCTGCATTGTTGGTGTATGTTGTCTGCAGTGAGTTCGTTCGATAAGTCTTCGCTGATAAAGAAAAATGTGTTATTTACTAAATGAAATAAATTTGTCATGCAAAATAATCCTGATATCTTGCCAACCTTTTTTCTTTTCAAAATTTCACCTGGATAAAAAGCATGTTACCGTTGAATCGAATTTCAAATGTAAAGATATATTATTTACTCGACGTATATTCGAAAAAACTAGCGTGCGTTAAAAACCAGTTTACCACAAGCGAAGTATACTTCACAGCTGATGGATAAACATAGCCTTTATATAACCATGGAAAAGTGTTGATTAAAACTTCCCACCCTAAATTGTTTACTCTTACTTGAGAAGAAAGTTTGACTGCTGCAAACTGAGTACTGATCTACGTCATGTATAACCTGAGTGTCCATCAGTAACGAATAATATTCAGAAAAATTTCAACTGAATCTGTTCAGCCATCTGAATGGTGTTATAAACGATCGAAACTCAAAAAGAACAAAAAATTACTTCCTTTTTTCGCTTCACTCAAAAGTAATGTTTACTTTTTCCTATTCCAATAAACAAAATTTTTCCTTTTTAATTTTCTTTCCTCATGTGAAAAGAAGGTTTAAGATAATAGGTCCTGTATCATCTACCTCTAATTACCTTCTTGAGCCTTTGCATGTTATCTGAATTTGATTTAATAATACGACTTTGTACGACTCATTATTATTTTGTGACACCAGTATATGCTGGTGTTCAAAAAAATGAACCAAGGTAATTTTTATCATTCATTGAACAAAGTTAGACAATTGTGTACGAAAAATAGTAGTACAAAAACAGTAGTAAACATTTCGACAAGCAAAAAAGCAGTAGAAAAACATATTGTCATACATCATCGATATGGAATTAAATTTCCTTTAGGTTTATTTAAACAAGAAATTCGTTTGGGCATGCTGTCCACCAGCTTAAAACATTGTGGAAACAAATATTATTCCACTCATTCTGCACGACTTGCCATAGCTTCTTTTTGTTAGAAAAATGTTCACCTAAAAATGCATGAAAAAGTATTGACCAAATATTCTCTATTGGATTCAAATCATGGCTTTGGTCTGGAGATGAAACGTTTTACGAAGTGGAACAAATGTTTTTCTGTCAGTGTTTTTTATTTTATAATGGATTTTTGGAACACTTTTTTAAATGAATCCAAATTCTTTCGTTCTTTCCGATATTGTGATTCTTGATAGCATGTTTCTGTTTGATGTTTTAAGCGCTTTCGAATGGTCTACAAAGGTTCTCTTTCGATCTTTCAAAAGAGCTATTTTTAACCTGCGGTCATCCTTGACTGTTGAGGTTTTAGGGAGACTGGATCCTGGTTTCTTAAAAACAGATTCTGTTCTTTCGTAACTTGAACCGATTTTCTTTACAGTTACCAACGATATTTCCATTTTCTTTTCTAAGGATATTTTAAATTCTCTTGTGAGTCTTATTTACCTGAGTTAATTCTTCAATCCGTTTTTTGGAGGGTTTTCATCAATATGTACTCTCTTTTTCCTATCCATTATTTTGAATGATTATTTTTTATATATAAATGCAGTAATAATCTGTAAGATTAAAAATTATTTATTGAGTATCATTAATAGGAGAAAAAGCCTTAGTAATATTTACACTCGCTGAAAAAAGTTGGTTCTTTTTTGAACACGAGTGTACGAGTCTGTGACGCTGGTTTTCACCTGAACTTCGCCAAAGCTGAATGTTTGGCTGCAACATCGCTTCCATGTCCAATATTCGGCTTAATGAGCCTGTTCCAATCTATAAATTTGAAATCATCCGAAATATCTATGAAATCTGTAGGATTTCTGGAAATTAACAACTGAAGTTAAAATACTTTGATATGCACTTTGATACGCAATACTTCCACCTGCCACATGAACTTGAATTTTGAGGTTCATTTCTTTTACTTCAGAGTTTTATTTTATTACCCACATTTGTCAAAAGTTTTCTCTTCTTCCGCAGATTGCCTCCAGTTGTGACCCAAAGTCCCTCCAGTTAAAGCTGCTTGAAATTTAAGGAATCGTCTGCAAAAATTTAGGTTAAAACTGACAAATTTCGAAAGTTTCATGAAAGTTTTCGTTGGGTTACGTTTACTGCAAAATACCCAGAGGACACTTTTTGATATAAATTTTGAGACAAATTAAACTCGTCAAAGGAAAGAACAATTTAAAATAAAAGTTACTTTTTTATTCACATTCATTGAGCTTTCTAAACAATTTATATGACCCATAATATTTTGCTTTTCGATGTATTACTTTTATCAAGGGTTCATCAGGAACAATCAAAATGAGGCTAGGTTTCTTTTACATCACGTTGAACTTGGAATTTTTTTGATATATATACTTTGAAAGACGTTTGGTGTTTCATATACACTACATCATGTAGAATTGTAAATCTTAATTTAAGTAATTATTTTGACTCATGGGCATTTCAACTTGGGATGCAATGGCAAGTCCCACACGCTTGTTATGTTGGGGCCAAGGCTGGCAATGGCGGGACTGCGTTGGAGTTGGAAGCCCTAACGCTGATTGGGGCAACGTCACCCTCCAACACCTCACCAAAAAGAGGGTGCTGTTGACTTGGCATGCCAACAAACACAAGAGGAGAACTCCAAGTCGCAAGTTTGTAGACTTGACGAACGCGGCGGACAGTAAACCTGCCATCGATATAATCAGTGAATACAAACCGAAATCAGAGCTCTTGAATGTGTTGAATAATTCGAGTAGAAGCTTACCTGAAATTTTATCAGAAAAAGACACCAGTTTCAAAAGTGCAACAAACATGACTTCGTCAACACACACAGCTCTTCAACCTAAGTGAGTACAAGAGTAGTTAGTCGTTTACATTCTATTAATCTTAAAACGCGGTTTTTTATTTTGAGTACATGTGGCAATTTGAAACTCACCATTTCCGCCACCATTACCATTATTGAAGTTGCTGAATACACTTGCATATTTTTATGTCTAACAATTTCTGAAGAACTAACGACAGGATAACTGTCTAACCAAACCTTGAAGATCTTCAGGATCGAAAAACTAAAGATTTATTGATTTTTTAATAGATCCATGTCACATTATCGTAGGTAATGAACAAGGCAGAAAAATTCTTTGATTTTTTATTCCATTTCCTCTATCGATTTTTCAATCTGTTTGAAAATGAATTAATTTTTTCGACCGCTTAGTTTTAGTAGAAACCTCGGGAAAAAGATCTCATCTTAATTAAAGCCTCGCTTGTTTTCCTGTAAACTAATCTGGTCTCAATCCAAAAAACCTTTGATGATTGAAATAAAAAAGTGGTTTGAAAAATGAAAGCATTTTTAGGATCCTTTGACGAGCTCATCATCACTGTCTGAGGCTATTATTGGAAGAAGTAAGATTAAAAATATCTGAGGAATAAATTAGGAATTAAATTAATAGGCATATTGTAAATAATTATAACATATCTCAGTTTTTCCATTTGCACATTAAAAATTTGATTAAGCCAGGAAAATAAACAATAAAGAATATTTAAAGTAATAATAAGCGAACCTCTAACAAACATCTTCAATCGATCTCTCGAAACTGGGATAGTTCCAGATGATTGGAAGCGCGCAAATGTCACTCCTATTTTCAAGAAGGGGAACAAACAAATCCCTAATAATTATCGTCCAATCAGTCTAACATCTGTCATCAGCAAAACA
>VCRD01000080.1:370158-404036 GCA_006783055.1 Trinorchestia longiramus
GGTTAAACCTAACTTGTGCCTGTGGGTTAAACCTAACTTGTGCCTGTGGGTTAAACCTAACTTGTGTGTGGGTTAAACCTAACATCACCAGCTTGGTCGACTGGTGAGCGAATCTGCTTGCGAGCGGAAAGACCCGGGTTCGAATCCCGCTGCCGACATGGTTGACGTAGCTAGAAATACGGCATGGGACTTGGGTAAAACAACCGAATAATCATCGAAGTAATTATCCGACCCAAGAATGGGCCAGAGGGTTCGTTCCTATAGCCTCATTCTATTCTATTCTATTCTAAAGTTTGCGAGTAATGTATTCAATTTCGTTCTCATTTTCAACATTGTTCAATGCTCTTCCATAGCAGACGTAGTGAACGAGCATGTTCACAATATACAGTAAAATACTATATCGTAGTGTATGCTAAATCATTGTTTGATTTTCGAATTAAACAGCACTGGCCATAGTAAAAAAATTCAGCAGAACTTATGTCAATAAAATAATTCAGATCTTCTATTTATGGTATTTTACAACAATCTGAGTGAAACTTATTTCAAAGACTGGTTGAAAGACTCAAATCATCAGTTCTACAGATCGTTTATTCATATTTTTTGTTACAGTAGCGGTGTCTGGATGGAATAAATTTGCATTGACGAATTTGACGTTTCATTAAAGACTTGGTTGAGCAGAGCAATAAATATTAGTTCACATCATTATATGATGACAAAATTTCAACCTCCGTGAAAGACCAACCAGGTCATTGCACATCGTAACGCTTTATCCTTCAGCGTTATTAATGGTTGTTTATTGTGTGTATTGCAGGTTCAAGATTGGCTAAAAGCCCCAAGACAAACGTGCAAATTTTCTTTCACTCGATCTAGACCATACCTGAGCCCATTTTTCAAAAGATTTATCCTCATCGATTAGACGAATTTCATAGCCCATAAATCTGGAGCAACTCGAGACCTCGACGAACAAATTGCGCTTCCAGAAGTTCATTTCTTTGAGCGTACAGAAATGCGGATAGTTCTTCCTTTATGCATGATCTCAAGATAAAAACACATTTTGAACCCTAATTTAAAATTGAAGCCGATGAGTTCAGAATTCAGCTTCAGTTTCTCCTGCGTTTCCAAAATTTTCGAAATCGTAAATTTATGCCATTTGATGTGAAATACCCAACATATGAAAACTTTAGGTGTTACTTTCAGGATGAAGAATATGTTCTTAAAATTTTGTAATAGATGAAATTATAGTGTGAAACATGTGCTTAATTTCTAATTTTTTAATTTAGCTTACAATTATTCAAAATACTCACTGAATATTATTAAAAAAGATTATTATTTCTTGATATTTTTTCAGCAAATGGCTTTTCAAATTTAGACATTCTGAATAGACGCTTTTGAATCTACTAATAAAAATCCCTGAAAAACAAAAATAAGAAATTAAATATGACCCAGACGGCTGGGAGCTTGTGTAGCAACCCAAGAATCAACCAATCAGCTCGTTGCTGTTGCCATATTCTACTCTATATTCTATTTTATGTTTAGGATCATTGTCCTGTTAGAAGCCCATTCATTTATAAGATCTAGATCATCAACTGATTTTTCCAAATGATGTTATAACGTCTCATTTTACACGGATCTGAATTTAGTTGTCTCCATATATTTTCAATCGGGTTGAAATCCAGTTATTGGTTAGTCATCTTAATACATTGATTTTCTTATTTCTGCACCATTCACAGTTTGCTTCGACGGTACATACTGCAAGTTGTATAAATAATTATTGTTTACCAAAATCATATAACTATTGTGTACGAAGAGTCAAATTATAAGTAATCGAAAATGATATGAATACTGTCAATTATTGAAAGATATTAGAAGATAATTTACCGGAAATTGTTGAGAAACTCAGTTTTGGAAATGAATAGTGGTTCTAACAGGACAAGGATCCTAAACATGGGATGGATAATAGTATAGCAAGTAGAATGAAACCATTAGTCTATTCTTGGGTTGCTGCCCAAGTCTCAAGAACTCTATAACTAAACTATCAATCATGCACAGGCACCTTAACCACGCATAAACACTTCAGCCACTCACACGCCTCTCATACATACACAAGCACCAGGAATAAAGAAGAATAATATGAGGAGACACGGTAACAATTGTACTATCTGTCATCAATTTTTACTTAATAATTACATGAATCCCAGTCACCATAATTATATGAGTTTTCGTGCGGTAATGGATATATGACCCGCAATATATAATACCGAAATAACCCGTGAATGGTTTAACAATAAGAGTATCAATGCATTAAAATGGCTTAGCCATTAACCGGATGTCAATCTCATAGAAAATATCAGGAAAGAACTTGAAATTTAGAACCGTGCAGGCAAGCATTCACCAGTCAATACTGTGTCTAGCCGACACGTTTGTGTTATCCGCGGACATCACAACCCAACTTTCCACACTCTATCCCGTTATGCGCCTGTCTACACCCCGAACATTATTTTGCCCTTCCTTTTTTATCACTTTCAAAGCAGGCGCTGTACGCTCATTTTTCTAGGTACTCAAAACTCCCTAATTCTCTGCACTATACGTTGTCCGAAAACTCACCCATAAAAACATTTTCTTAATCATACTGAGTCACTTTGATTTAACTTTTCAAACATCTTATCTTTTGAGTAATGATAATAATATTTTGGAATGAATAGGGTCTTTTCAGACGTTATACTGTTACACCGTGATGGGGAAAATTGTAACACTGCAACTATGCAGCCGATGGGTCAAAAGATCCCTCGCAAACAGAGCGACCGCAGTGTCAGTTTACATGGCTAATTACGGCACGTCGAAACGAGTAAATTTATGGGGTTTCTTCGAGAGGAACACTGGAATGTTCGAAGAAGAAAAAAAAATAAAGAATGAGTGTTGGTCTGGCAAAGGTCGTTTTTATTTAACAGATGCTAAAGAAAATCACCGCACAGTAAAAGGAGTATGGTAAAAGAATTGTTTACAATGAAATACTATACCAGAGATCTACTTCATATTATTGGCTAAGGGAAGTTACATTGAAATGATAAGCCACTCGAGGGAGGAGTTTGATCTATAATCGAAAGGTAGAACAAGGCTCGTATAAAAGGCAAGGGACTCTGAGAGTAGAGGGGGATTTGAAGATAGATTTCACGAGGAAGGAGCGTGATTTGCGTGTGATGTATAGGAATTTTGACGCCCTGAGAATGGGTACGGCAAGTTCTAATTTGACTTCAAAATCAAATTAAGACAATCATGCTGACTTGTGGCAGCGGATATTACAAGTTCACTAAAACTTGTGCATTGAGGGAATTTTTATGGAAGATTTGTGTATTTTTTACAACATCTTGGTAAAATCGTACAACATCTGTGGGAAACATGCCGTGTCGTGTATCGAAGTAGCAAATCACATGCAGGGAACGCGACTTAGTTTTTTAGAGCTGTAATGGAAGGAAGACAGCAGGTATTGTCTTAAGGTGTTATTTACCAGTGTTAAATTTTTATATTCCTGCCACCAGTGCAGACTATCCAGTGTTATTTTCTAGTACTAAGGTTGATATTGTTTCGTGGTAAAATGTAATCAGCAATCGTAAAAAATTTTTACATTCGTCAATCTATAGACAAATCATAGTTGTAATTTGAATATGCTTCAGCTTCTTCGATGCGTATCTTACATACAATAGACATTTTCGATTTCCTGTTGCTCAAAATTTTCGTGGAGATCAAAAGCTTTGCAATATTTCCTATTCAAATTGACAAACGTTATTGCTTATTTCATTCATTTGAGTTCAACTGAAACACACAGCTTACGAAGTATTTTTCCTGTTAAATTCAAGCAGTGTCGTTCGTACACATCATGCGTTCGTGTCCCAGTTGGTGCAATATGAAGTACATGAGTTATGTAGGAGCATCAATATCACACCATTGCGTGTCTTTTACACCAACCTTCGGCTTATTTCAAGCGCATTTTAAAAAAGGTGAACTTATGCAACATTGTCTACCTTTACCGGAGATTTACATTTATCGATTACTTTTTTAAGTTTACGGAATAACTTTATTGTTGTATTAAGATCATTTTCCAAGACTATTCAGCCATTATTTCTTGATTGGGTTATTTTCTAATCTTTTTTGCAGGAGCTACTTCATTTTAGAACAGACTTGATTTAACTCCTAGCTTACAGTAAAAAGAATGGAGTATAAATTAACTTCTAGTACAAACAATATTTCAAAACAGCTTAATGGTTGACACACAAAAATTCTTGGTCAAAGTGACATTCACTTCAACTTTCAACACTTGAACACAATTGAACAAATTTATTGACTTGTGGCACAGAACATTTATCAAAATAAGGCCGAGCAAATCGAGAGTGGTATGATTTTACCGTTTTCAGTGCTTGGCTGCAAATATTTTCGCATTTTTAAACGTCTTAGCGAACTTCAATTGCTTTACACCTCCACAACTTTCCATAGGAAATCCTCCACTTCAAAGCTAAGTGAACCCTACGGATCTATGCACGGAGGAAAATCGTAGTATCTGCCACTGAAGCCTCTCTGAAGATCAATTCAATGTTGAATCGTGAACTTGAAAAATGTTCTCCAGTTTCAAGAATTCACTTAAGACTGATGCTCCACCCGGTCTGGAGATTGAATTTGTTTTAGGGAAATGTGAGAAATTTGCGAGGTGAGTTTTAGTAGGTTTATTGGAAGCCCTTTTAGGCGTGGAAATCCTATTTCGTCCGACATTTAAGCGATATTTAAGAAGGTAGTGACGATTGATAGAAAAGCTTTTAGTCGGGCAGCGAAGAATAATCAGAATAAGAATGTGTAATTGTGGCACAATGGTTTTAATGGCATCGCTCTTTCAATACATGACTGCTAGATGAAGAAAAACTTCAACGTAGCGAAACCCTGCCATTTTTCCCATTTGTTCAAAATGTAATGAAAAACTGATCACTCTTCCTGATGTAAAGGGAAAACTGCTAAAATATAGCAGAAGAAATGACACACTTGAAAAGACTTGATCATCTTGAAACAGATTTTCGGTTTTGGTAGCCTCGTGCCTTAAAAAGCCTTAAATCTATTCGACTTCTGAAGGAAAAGCATAGTAATAATTTCTACACCTCAGTACAAATTCGATGTCTCCAATCAGGGGCGGAAGGAAATAGAATAGAATAGAATAGAATGAGGCTATAGGAACGAACCTTCTGGCCCATTCTTGGGTCGGATAATTACTTCGATAATTATTCGGTCGTTTACCCAACGACGGAAATCCCTACAAGTTCTTCAAAATACACCTTCTAGCTCTTTGTTGAAATTAGCGGTGCTGGGAAAACGGGTTTTTTCCATTGTTCATTCAGTGAAATGTAGAAAACGTCTGTATTGATCTGAATAAATAATTTCATATTATATTGCTTTAAAAACGTACGGCCATATTAAATTAAAAGAACATATTTTTGATAGAATATTTATCATATATGCTTCTCATGCATTTCTTAACATTTTTTCAAGATCATATAATTAAATAACATAAAATTTTCAACGGACTGTATATTTCATTGTATTATTTGCCAGACAAACACGCAGGGAATTTAAGAAATGACGATATTTCCTAGTCATGAGCCTACCTAATTTTACAGACCGCAGAACTGACCAATTCAACAAAGCACTTTTTTTCTACAGTTTTAACCATTCATGTAAACAAGTTTTCTTGCACGTGCTTTTAAAAATTGAAAAATCTTTTAGAATAAATTCATACCTTCTACGATTGTACAAGTATTATCAGGAACTATACTATTAACAAACCGTTACTAGTTTCTATTCTATGGCTTTTTAAAATTTAGTATACCGTGTTTTAAGGTGTGTTTTTTCCCCTGAGAGCCATTGCGATCTAACTTATTTTTCTCCCGCCCAGAAGAAAGTGAATACACAACAACATTTGTCTCATGATGTATAGGACAACAAACATAAGATTTATGTAAATAAAATTTGTTGACTCAACTTATCTGAGCGACGTGGAAAGAACTCCTAAACAGTGTTTCATGCATGGTTCTAACAGATTATGCTTCTCAAAATGCCTCCCCTTAACTTATTGCGCTGGGTTGGTACGGATTCATTCACTCATACTAAAAAAAGGAACATTTTCTTTCCCGTTTAAATAAAATTTTGGCAATGAGGTTTCCATTTTATTTGACCCGATAGATTTCATCAACTGCACCCGGGGTGCAGCAGTTATTTAGGAATTAAAGTTTTTTGGGCTTCACGCTAGATGCACCAGATTGAAAGAAAATCGATTTACATGCAAATTTACTCACGTGTTTTTTTTTTGAGTTTGCAATGGTCAATATGTGTTCTAATTTATCTATTGAGCTCAAAGGAATGTTCTCAACACTATCACGTTCATGCAAAAGCGTCCAAATTGGGATTGAAGTACATATAACATATTAAACATAGAATATCACTTAAACCCTAGTGAATATCCTGTTTAACTGATGTACTATACCCACCTTACTAGTATAGTTGGTAAGTTAAAATTTTACGCACCTTTGCCGGAGTAAATCTTCAAGCTTGTCATACTGCTCTCTGCAGACGTGTGTTTAGAGTTAATGCTATTGTCAGAGTTTAGGCTTTTTTGCTGCAGGCTTCTTGTTGCTGTTAATGTATTAAATGACCTATGCTAGAATTGTGCCATTTGACTGGAGTAAGCACAGGAATTCTCCAGTGCAATGTGAGTCATTAAACAAATTCATCGGAAAGCCTTTGACCAGACTCCTGTATACACAAACATGTAGGAAATAAATAGACAAACTTAATTTTCAAACTTCTGTATTCAATATGCAAAATGAACAATTGAAATGTAAAAGATATGTAAGACTACTTACAGGGTGTCTCAAAAAAATGTAAATGTAACGCACCCTTGGTGTGCGTTATCAGCGTTGTCTGGACAATAATGGTCATCAATTCGAACATTTGCGAACATGATTCTTTAATCACATTTGTCTTCTGTATTCGAAGCTATTCTATTTCACTGTATGTTCATAAATAAAGGATCTCGTCATTCGAAGTGTGAGTACCTTTTTTTGAGACACCCTGTATTTTAGTATTTAGTAGACATTCCCCTTGCAGTTGTAAAGTCAGAAACTTTTTTTGGTATGAGACTTATGAGCTTTTTGATTGTTTCTTGTATAGTTTCTGCTCACGTTTCACACAACACTCGAAACAATTCATTATTAGATGAAATTGTCTGTTGAGTTATTCGTATACATAGCTCTATCTAACATGCTGTAAAAATTTTCAATTGGGTTCATGTCTGGTGATTAGTTCGGCCAAGGAAGTTTTTGATCCCATTTTGACTCAGTTATTGTTGAATCATATTCGCCATGTGGCATGGAGCCCCGTCTCCCACGAATAAAAACTCATTTTTCGTTATGTTATTGGGTAAATGCATTGGAAAATACTTTTCAAGTACTTCGATGTATTTCTATGGTTCTACAACGCTGAAAAAGTATTAAGATACTTAGATCACAAATTTAAAGAAATTATGGTGCCTATTTACTTCTCGCCTGTCAGTGTATATACAATTACTACTTGTCCAGGTGAAGGAAACTGCATAGTGGCATGAGAAGTCTTGTTCACATGCAAACCGATCAGGCCACTAACCAAATAGGATTTTCAAAGGCTGAAACTCCCTGTCTACAGCCCAGATACCGCACCTTCCAACTATCCATCACTTAGAGACGATTTGCGGAGATGTCACTTTTTTCACCGTGTACGAGTTCATGATGTGATGTGTGCGTTCTTGAACATCCTACCGAAAATATTTTTCCTGAAAGTAGTTTACAGGCTTCTGGACTGCTAGACAAAAATGGAAGGGGACAATGTAAAAAGAAGTCAAACACGTTAACACAGTTTAATCCGAAATTTCAAGTGATCCAAAAAACACGATTATGAATAGCTCGTACATACACAAATGAGCTTTTATGAGCGTATCATTACAAAAATGATGTCAAGTTAGTTTTCAAGCTCATTTTGGGCTAACATATACCTGATTTAATATTCACTTATACTTACAAAACAGTCGAGACTCCTTGCTCATATAATATACGAGTAAAGAGTCTCGACTTTTTTGTAGTATTATAAGCTTTGATAATTCTACTCTTGATGAAATTTTGTCACTCTTTTCGTTAGTTGAAATTGAAGCACATAGAGACAGAACGAAGTGAATCGTAACTGTACCTGTAAACGCATATATACCAAAGCTCTTCATACATAACCTGACGTTACTCTGTCACAATTACCTTGCATAGTTCGTGCACAACGCCATTGTGACGCTGAGGAAACGAAGCACGATTCAATAATTCCACTACTGACATATCGAAAGTCTTTCTTTGCAGAATATTTGTCGTGTTTTTTGCGTCCTTAGAATATCATGCTGGGAATAGCTTCGAGTTCCACAGTTTAGACCTCAAACGTGAACATATTCGTTACGCTTGACACGTGTCGATATCGATTTACTATATTGTTAAATGGTATTTATTCGTATAAAAAGTCACAAGCTACATGTGAACCTCGGGGCCCTTCAAACATTTTGAAGTTTCTCTAGTTGGCAATCTTGAATAAAAAATTAACGAAGAAACATTAAAAGTGAACATATTTGTTCACGAATTCAGCTTAGAAATCAGTGCGACTTGTAAAATATTGGAATAACATGAACAAGATAATGAACGTCAAAGTCGCACATAAAATAGTGTATTCCTATGAAAAACGAAAGTCATTTTAACATGTAAACCACGGACGTTTCCAAGATGTTCATAAAATCTCTTACCATAGGAAGTAATATACAAAATTAAAATGTTTCAAGCAGCTTCTGCGATGGACCTTCCAATGGTATTGATTGCCATTTCTTATATGATGACTATCTGTCTAATACTCTAACACCCACGTAATAATTTTTCTCACCACTTTGTCGATACATATTTCTGATTCCAAGCCATTATCACTCCATCACCTCAGAATGCGTGGTTTTCGTATACTGGGAGATTGCTACCGAGCTTGTCAGGCAAATAAGTTCTTTCTACACAGGCTTTGATTGCAATGAGACGGCTTCCCTCGTGTGATTCCAGTAACAGCTTTGACGTCCAATGGGCAATACATCTTTCATTAAGCAAGACTGGTGTGGAACATCGGGTGCCACTCTGTCCCGACAGGAGGTATCGAATGAATGATTTGAAGTCATCAACAGTAGCTCATCATTTTTCTTCGGAGAGGAGAAAAAATTTAAATTCTTTGGTCTAAAATATTCAAAAGTAGTTTGTGAACCAGAGCAAATACTAAAACTAGTTGGTGATGGAAATTAGTATTCGGTGCAGAATTAAGAAGGAGAAGATCACAAAAGCATCAGAGAATTGTTTTTTGAAAATAGGTTTGAGCAAAACTCTGCCATGATATAAATAGCTGCACAATTGCAAACATGAACGCAAGCGTACAGGGAACACGGGGTCTCAGTAACTTTTTTAAGTTGTGGTAATTCGATTTCAATTTCGGAGAAATGTTTTTTTATTTCTGCAACTATTCTCTGACAATGTGATTATTCTGATATCTGGAATACTACCTAAAAAAATTGTACAATCACAAATGTCCACTTCTGATGTACTGGGAGTGTATCACTTTTGTCCAGCTTGTGAAATTTGATAAGCTTTCACTCGAAAAATTAGATATCACCAGAAAATATTTTATCTCGGCTCCATCCTCATGAACCGAACAGCTACGAACGAGTGACGTATATTTGACTGAGATTGCGTGAGATATTGAGTCGTCTAAGCGAACTCTAAACAAACTGAATACGATATTCATCTTTAAAACGTCTCGTTTGGTTGATCCAATTCAACTTGTGTTCAATACTCGAAGTTTTTACCTATAAGCGTCGATTTAAACTCCAGAGGTATTGAAAGTTTTTTACTTCTTTAAGTGCAAAATGAAAACAATTTATAAAATGTAAATTGCTAGTAAATAAACATCAATTTATTCCTTGTGATTAGATATCAAAACAATAACTCATAGTTGAACAATCTCTGTGCATTATTTTTTATGTGTTCTTAAATTTTGTCGATCTTCTTGGAGGCCACAAATCTTGACAATTTTGATGTTCGTGTATTGAAAATATCACGATAAAAGCAGTGACACGTACTTCAATAATTGTGGAAGAATTGTTTGACTGCCCTGGGTATGGTTTAAATCCGTCTTACAAAGAACTGTGAGTGATACAAATTTTGTACTGTGTGTAATTATGAGAAAAGAAATTACAATTTTGGTGTATTTTAATATCTTTCTCATATGAAGCCTTTAATGATTTCCTATTTTTCTATCCATTGGTTTTGTGTGTAGAAGTTTTGATACCTCATTTAAGCGTTTAAAACAGGCAGGAATGTAGAGAGCAGTTAGTAACACACTTTCGGATGTATGAATTTTTTTATAAAATAAAATATCATGAAAATTTTTATTATTTCTATGTTCCAAATTATCGCTAAGAAAATATTCTCTGTGAATTTCATTGAAACTAGCAACAATATTTATTCAGATACAGCTTGCGGTGGAAAAAACAACCGTATCCTGCAGATAACTTAGCCCTCTATTGGAACTTCCTATTGAACTAACAAATGAAACTCACACAAGCTTTCATGACGTGCCTTATTTCTGAAATCATAGAACCACGCCCCAGATTCTTGGTGTCCCAGTAATTAGATTCGTGCATGAACAATACGAGACAAACAACTCCACGTAATTGGACAATGGTAGAGTGATTAGGTAACTTCAGCTTAAATATAATCCTGGTTCGAGCTTCGTTTTGAACTGAGCAAGCGTGAATCTAATCAGTAATTCAGGCTCGACATGTGTGTTGACGCTGGCTCAGATTCCTCCTGTGATTATCACGGTGCTGGCGAAAAAACAGGCTCGTTATTGAATGTCTGAGTACCGCTACAAGTCCGACAGGGTTTGTTAGTAATGTTAGGGGTATCGCTGGGACATGGAAGCACAAAACCGTGCTACATGCGTGTCTTCTGAAATGATGTAACTAGGATGTGTTCTGGACAGTTTTTTTATGTGTAAGTTATGGACGAAATGTTTGTAGGCTTATAAACAGTTGATGTCCCGTGAGTCACTTCTTATTGCTCTAAACTTCATTCAACAAAAACAAATACATAGGTAACCTTTTCTCCATGCATCCATAGCTTTAGCTTTCTGCTAAAAGAATAGAAAAAACTTTATATTCCAACATGGAACATGCACAGAAGTCATTCCATACATTGTTCACATTTTTGCTGGATTTTCTTTGAGGCAATGATTTATTTTCTTAAAAAAGATCACTGCAGCAGTAGGAACAGATTTTTTTCTGCAATTTTTTAATAAATGATTTAAACTTGAGAGAACACGATTTCTTCTTTCTATTTTGTACATATTAAAGCTGTCTATATTTTTGTACTGATGATATATGTACACCTAAAAATCATTCTTTCAAACTAAGGTTTTTAGAAATACATTGTTTGGAAATCATTACATGGGTCAGCCGGCTACTGACACCTGAACTCCAATTTATTTTTCTAACAAGCTCTGTGTGGAAACCTGCCAATGTGATCCGTTTATTTTAGGTATCAGAACACTTGTGCTTCAACAGTCAAAGAAATTATTTTCTGTCAGAATGATGGAGTGCCTGCTTGCGGATTTTCCAACTCATCTTCAGTATAACGAGGAACTAAAAAAATATTTTTATTGTGCATTGAATTCGAGAAGCATTGAGAATAATAGACGAGAGATTTAAAACCACTTTTTTATTATTTGATCTAACAAGATATATCGTCTATTTCGAAACTACACAGAAGACAATATCTATTTATTTCACATTTTAGAATGACTCTTGTTTAGGATATTGATGTAATTGGCTATTTTTATCCCTGTGTTGATTTTTACTTACATTTAAACCACTTGAAATTCTTCTAATATATGTTTTACTTCTATTGAGCTGCTTACATTTTTTTGTAGCACAGTGAAGATATGTTTCCCAATAGGCTTCACACTCATCATACATACGTCCTATGACATCATGTATTCAAAACATTTCATCCTGGAGCTGAAGCATGGATCATCCTACCTATACTATGCTCCTGATCAGAGATGTTCTGGATGGAGTTTTTTCAACATCCGTGGATGCAGATACAGATGAGCTTCAGCCACAGATAATGAATGGAAATGGTTCTAATATCAGAAGGAATAATTTCTTCAATGGATGCAACTAAGGAATGAAGTAGTGTACTAATTTAGTGAGCTCATAAATAAAATTATATAATGGAACAATATTACAAAAATGGTTTAAATTTAAAAGTAATGGTATTGAGTGACTTCATCATCTGTGTTACCAGGATGAAGGATGAGGACTCAACTCAAACCTGCCCTACGAACCTCTTTCCCCAGCCACCACCCATTCAGAACAGGCTGCTACTTACGTTTAATAATTGTAGGTAATTATTGGCCAGTTGTGTTTGAAAAACAAAAGTTTCTGTACTCGCTCACGAGCTAACCTGGGTCTCTTCTAATCATAGATGATGTCAGCTCCACTAAATAGGAGCTCGCTGGCTACACTGCTGGAGGGACAGGCTAAGTATGTCCTAGCAAGTATAGTAAGGGAAGGATACGACTGAGCATTCCTGCGCTTGCAAAGGAAAAAATCTTCTGGCATCTGTATGCGTTTCATTTGTGATATTTGTCAATCATTGTAATAGTTTCTTTGGAAATATCTGTTTGGTAAAGTTCTTCAGTATCGCATTAAATGTTCACTCTTGTTGCGTCAGTCTGTCCATCGCACAAGCACATATTAGTTTTTAACTATATCCTATGCATCATACAAGCACTACAAGATGTATTTATTACACACGTCATAAATTTTAGTTAATTAGTTTCCAATCATCTATTAAATAGAAGTAAATATAATCTTTTTACTATAAAAATGCAATTTTTACGACATCAGCATGACATCAGCATTTAATAGTGCGGATGCAGAGGCGGACATGAAAAATAATGTTGATATCTGCAAATGAGGATGCGGATATCCACATCAACTCTACTCATTATAGACATACAGTCTCTGTCTTTCCATCCGTCCTCACTTAAGCAAAAATAACTAAAACAACAATAACATGACATAACACGATGTTTGGTCTTGTGTAGCAAATGTTATTTACTATTTTCTAATGCTTAGAAAGCACGAAAAAATACTATTTAAAATGAATATTTCCTCTAAAATATGTTTTAGCGATTAAAATAATGATACTTCTGAATTTACTTATACCTATCGGGAAAATTACTTAACTTCAACTTTCTCGTTCGTGCAAAAAAAACATGCAAAACGGTACATGAGTCAAAAGCAGCTTTTATTCATTCCAGGATTACGTAACAGAAATGGCAAAATATCATAAATGAGTAGTATCACCAGCTTGGTCGACTGGTGAGCGAATCTGCTTGCGAGCGGAAAGACCCGGGTTCGAATCCCGCTGCCGCCATGGTTGACGCGGCTAGAAATATGGCATGGGACTTGGGTAAACAACCGAATAATTATCGATGTAATTATCCTACCCAAGAATGGACCCGAAGGTTCGTTCCTATAGCCTCATTCTATTCTATTCTATTCTATTCTAGTTTTTGCGATTTACGCAAGTCCAGCAAACTATCATACTTTCACGAATCAGACCACAAATGAAGTCTCCTAACATGTTTTTGTTATACGGCTCTAAGAGCTGTTTAAAGTGCATTACACTCGTATTGTGGTGGAAGCGCTTGCGCCATTCTTCGGACCATGCCCCAACATTTTCCTTGAATTTATCAAAATGAGCCTCAAGGAGGAAGATATCGAGGGACATCGTGCAGTTCATTTGACATTTTTTGATTTGCAGTTTTTCAACAGGGTCTCAACAAGCTCCAAATAGTTGTAGGCCTTGTTATTTCCCAGGAAGCCTTGAACCACGGAAACAAAAGTATTCCACGGTGCTTTCTCTGTCCCACTGAGCTTGTTGGGGAACTTCTAGCACGCTATAATTTTTTTTGTCTGTGGTCCAACGAAGACACGGGTTTCAACTTTTGCCGAAGACAGCCTAGGAATTAAGTCATGAAGCAACTTGAATCCAGTTGACTCTTTATCTAAAGCTTCGATGAATTGTTTCATGAGACCCAATTTTAAGTGCAGTGAAGTTCACAGGTGAAATGAAGTACCCACAGTGTGTCTAGGTCTCAGACAAGCATGCCGAAATATACATTGTAGGCGTAAATTATTTTGACCCATTTTGCTGCATTCTATTTTGCTCTCGTTTTGATAAATTCGTAAAAACTTAACAAAATTCGTCTGCAAGATGCTTGCGAGTTCTTGGTTCCACCAAAGATGAATACACTCGTGTTGAAAAAATGACCCAACTGTTTTCCAGTGAAAATTAAATGCTATTGAATTTATTTTATTATTGAAATTCAATCAATGATTTTTGATCTTGCACATTATTGCAGTAGTTTTATACAATAAATAGGCATTAAAATGGCTGGTAGAAAAAAGAGAGGACGTACCGATGAAAACAGAAAAGGAGGGTTGCCGGATTAAGGCAAGCAAATACGGCTTACAAGAGAATTGTTGATATCCTTATGAAAGAAAAATTAAAATATCGTTGATAACTGTGAAGAAAATCGGCTTAAGTAACTAAAGAACAGAAACTGTTATTAAGAAACCAGGATCTAGCCACCCTAAAGCCTTAACAGTCAAGGATGACCATAGGTTAAAAACAGCTGTTTTGAAAGATCGAAAGAAAACCTTTTTAGACCACTCGAAAGCGCTTAAAACATCAAACGGAAACACGCTCTCAAGAATCACAATATCGAAAAGAACGAAAGAATTTGAATTCATTTGAAAAAAGTGTGTCAAAAAACCCTTGTAAAAAAATAAAAAAAGATCACCGACAGAAAAATATTTGCTTCACTTTGAAAAACGTTTGATCACCAGACCAAAACCCTGATTTGAAAATAATAGAGAATATTTGGTCTATGGTTTCTCACGTCTTTTTAGGTGAACATTTTTCTAACGAAGAGAAGCTATGGGAAGTCGTGCAGAATGAGTGGGATAACATTTGTTCTTCACAATGTTTTAAGCTGGTGGAGAGCATACACAAACGAATCTCTTGTTTGAAGAAATCCAAAGGAAATTCAATTCCATATTGATGATAAATTTTAACAAGTTTTTCTTCCGTTTTATATGCATGTTGAACTGTTTTCTACTGTTTTTTCACGACGATTTATTCGCACACAATTGTCTAACTTTGTCCAACAACTCATAAAGATTACCTTGGGCATTTTTTTTTGAACACCCGTGTACATCTTGTAACGACTTCTTGTCTGCGCTGCCACGGCCAGAATTTCAGGTTTAAATTGTAATGAATTAAACGATTTTTTTTCCTGTTCCTATACTGACATCTGGAAACAGTTGCTAGAACCTTGCACACATTATTGAAACTTATAGAAACTTTGTACGAGTTCATAAAATGCTGAGATATTCTAGAAAATTTTCTTTCAGCAACTCACCGTTGAATCTGTCTGGTATGCAAAGGAGACTAGGTTAAGCGCAATATTTTGCCGCCCAAGTCATAAAAGCAAAGTTTAAAGGGAATAATAATCAATTCGTTTGTTTTCTAGTCCGATGTAACTAAAGCATTTGCAAGTTACCATTCATTGACCAATGACTAAGGGAAATCAAAATTTTCTTACACTGTGGAATATATCCATGGTAATTAATTGTGTCTCTTTGGGCTTTGTTTTCTAGTTCGGAAACTTAAACTTAACTCAAAGTATTCAGTAACGTTTATGTTTTCAAAATGTGCAGTAACGTTATTGATGTATGCAAATATTTTACCATAATAGTAAAACTTTGGATTAGTTTACTGAAAATTTCATTGAAACGGCTCGCCCATTACCTTATGAACGTTTTCAATCAAATAGAATTTCTAAGCCGAGGCCTTCACTCACTCATTTTTCCCAACTGCCCTTGAAGACGTATGCTTCTAGTTCCATATTCTGAACAATTTACTAAGTTTAGTCACTAAAAGAAACCATCACTGGAATCCGTTCTTACGAGAGGTATTTTAAATACTGAAAATGACATGCTATAACCTGGAATGTTTGATGGTAAACACATTAATTACTTCAGATATTATGATTATCATAATTAAAATAAACGTTTGCTTCATTTTGTGTGCAAGATTTCCAGTTCTATTTCTACTATTTAAAAATAATGTGGCGTTAGAAAACCAATCAAATCTTTTTTACTGCCAATTGGGGTTTCTAATTTTGTTTGCATTATCGATGACATAGCACAACGCTTAATGAGGGTTCTTTTATGAGTGTATTCCGGAATCTAAATGGGATCGTCCACAAAATATCTAACACACAATAAAGATGAACAATAAAATGCTGAACGTGAAATGAATCGGTTGTAATGAACAGTAATTTTTACACCCTTGCTCTGCAGTAGGAATTATTTCCGCAAATGATTCGAACACAAGAGCTTTTCACTATTTTCAAGGTATTTTGAAAGCCACAATATTTTCCGTAAGGCTTATAATTTCTGAAAAGAAACAAAACCGAATTACAAATTGTTTTTTTGTGTCGGTGGCTATGAGTAAAGGTTTTATTTAAGAGTTACTTATCTCAGTGTGCGATTCAATCTTATTTTACCCCAGAAAGTTTTTCTCTGCTGTAAATTCTGAAGACTTTTATAGCTCACAGTTTTTTCGTACGCGTCTATGAACTGAACAAAAAATAAGATTGTTTGGCTGTAACTCGTTCTACACGTTCTGGCTGGTTCAATAAGAATCAATTTACCTTGTCAGTCTAAAAATGTCTGAAAAATCAACAATAAACTATAAAATACGAAAGTTTGACAAGAAAAAAATCGCTCGTTCAGAACAGAATTTATAATAACCATTAATACTGAGAGTCATTGGTCAATTTTTTTCAAATAGAATTAGACTGTAAATACAGAAATCCATGTTAACCAGATTTTAGTATTGCTTTCAAGATTTCCGCACCAATCAGTGTTGAATTGGATTTATTTTTTCTTTCATAGCTTGAGCAAAATGGAAGGGAACATTTTGTGTTTCTCTCACATCAATCTAATCATCTGTAACATTCAGGTGTTCCGAAACAAAAATTTTAACTTCAAATGTTCTAGAGTGGCAAGTTTTCTTTGATTCTGATCTGCTCGATTGTCTTCACGAGTAACAGTGGAGCATTCACAACGGCTGGAAGTCAAAGTTCAGATTCCGTATAGAAGCCGAAGCTTGAGAACTCTGAGTTAAAAGACGCCTGAGCTAAATTTACCGACTTCTGGAAAGGGACGGAGGTAGCACTGAGATAACAGGGCATCATTCGCCGCCTGAGACCTGTCGGTCCCTCCTGTACTTCTTCCGCTTACTTCTCAATTCAAAGAGAATAGAATGGAATAAAATATAGCGACAGGGAAATTGTGTAAATTTAATGTGTTTGCTCTCATTGTTTTTTTTCATAACTTATTAACAAATTAATATGTTTTCTCTAAGAAAGCGGGTAAATTTAACATGGTGAGTACAATGTGGTCTGGTATTATGCAGAATTACTTATATAATAGTGTTTTATGTATAGCACTCTCAAGACCTACTACAATGATATGTGTACTTGTACGGATGAACAGAATGAATTAAAAGTTTTTAATAATTTTCAAACAAATGGAAGTCAACTTTTGGAAATACTTTGAGGTTTGGCTTTGATTATTACTGAATTTCTACTAAAATTGAAGATAAACTTTGAACACTTTTTCAGGGAGTGAAACAAAGGTGTTAAGAAAATAATGCATTGAGATTTTGAATTTTGAATGATACAACGTTCTGAAATGCATAGTATGATGTATTGGTTTTGTGTGCTATGTAAAGGACCTTTCTCCAATCTTATATTTTAAGAATACGGCACTTAATGATTAAGTAGATAACTGGAAAAGACTTTAACCATCTATGAATGAGGATATTTCAGTCACAGTCTTTCACTTTCTTGCTATAATGTCCTTAGTGAAAAAATCGACTATCTTCCATGTATGAAATAGGTAACGTCTTTTAGCAATGTTTTTCTTTTTATTTGATATTTTATTCACCATTTTCCATTCCAACTGAAACTAATTTCACGTCCAGATTATTTTATTACTTTCACATGGAAATATTCTTGAAGTTTATTCTCTTTTCTGTACGTTTACATACAAACGAGGAAAGTAACCGTGTGCAGATGTAATGTGGTAATCAGTTTTTTTTATTAAATGCAAGTAGTTTCAGCACCAATGCTGCAGATTTATTTACCTTTATGGGGTTCTTCCTTATTTATATGCTCTGAGAACTGCCCTCACGAAGTAGCTTAAAATGCCTCACCCCAACACAATGACGGAGAATCAAGCTCGTATAATTTAATTCTGCATCAATGTCGCCCCTGAATTGCAGATCCAATGATGCATGCAAGCGCACTCCGCGTCGGCTTACGACCATAAGAGTGAATAGAGTCAACTTTATGCCTACGATGACACGCGCCACCGTGAGATCAATGTCAGTCCAATCTTATAATGGAACTGAGCACCACACTTGCGTGTCTGCAATTATTGATTCTATCCCAGACAAAGACCAGCTGTGGAACTTTACTTTGATGACCACGGATAACCGCGGACCTTATCAAACAAAGGAATAGCCTTCAGCTCCAAGGCGTGCTTGCATATTCATGAGTAATGAGATACTGCAAGCACTGGATATGCCTTGAAATGTTGACAGCTGGTACCTTCATATCGGAGGAACCAAGTCACTAATGACGTCTAGCCCATCAGTGACTGGCCATTAGTGATAAAGTTAAAATTGTCCCACACCTAAAATTCAGTAGCTAGCTCGGGCACGACACTCCTCAAACTAGAATTTGAGTTCCTTTGAATTTTGAACATTCTGTGCAATAAATAAATTGATTTCTTTTCGTTAGAGGAAGTTTTCCGAGGTAATATATGATTACCTCGCACGGTAAATAATTATTATTACTGCAGAATCTTTGAACCATAGTACTCATGAAGGTCAACTTTCAGGGTGTTGTGAAGCATCACTTCCATTTATTTAAAATGTCCTTCTTTATTTTTAGTATCGTTCTTTGACACACACTGTATGTAGCATACAAATACATTTCTGATAAAAGATCTATACATAGTATGAGCGTAACACTACTGGCACTCATGATTTTAAAACTACAAGCCTCCAGGTGGTCATTTGCCTGCCTAGGAAAATGACTACCAGGAGGATTGTTGTGACTAAATAATGAAGATAATAATTCTAGTTAGAAAAAGCTCTCGGAGTCCGGCCTCGCAACAGTGATAGACCAGACATACATCAACTTAGTGGCAGGAGTATACGCTGGTCTTTCTTCCCCACAGCAATTTTTTTACTATAAATCATGGAAAGAAACAGTATTTACACTCTTATGCTGAATATTATATCATACTCTGCTCGCTTTACTCCAGTTGGAATGTTTGCCAGAAATAAATTCTTCAACTAGTTTTCTACGATGATATTTTATTCATCTACAATAGAACAACGGCATAGCGGTACTTCCTTGATATTTTTAGTGCAATGATTTAAAAATATATATTGATGATTTATACACTTTTTAATATTTAGCACTCATGAATTTACTGAATGAATAATTTATTTAAAATAGACTGAACTTTTAATACGTATCAAAATTTTCGAAATGATCATAGTTCAGTGATTTTACGCACTTGCGTTAAAAATACGTTCGTTTTAAATGCTTAAAAATAAATATATTTATCCTCATTTTAATTGATGTAATGTGGTATAAATTATGTTTTTTTAAGAATTCTGCAAATTTTCGAGCAATAATGTTTATTGTCGGACATTAGGAAACAATTTCATTTCAAAAGCAGCCCGCTATTCAAGATCCAGTGTTATGGCAGAAGGTAGCATGCTTATTGTGTTACTGCCTCTCTTTCCCTAACTTAGAAAGGAAATTCTTTTTTGAAAAAATAGTAAATTATTTTCGCATCATAAAGTTGGTGTACAGCAAAGTTTGAGACAGAAGCATTGCAAGAGGGTCATTATTTGCGAAGAAATAACGAATACAAGCTTTGATTGTGAATTGTGAACCAACGAAAGTAAAAAATTATCAACTGATAAATTTTCCTTACGAATGAAGATACGCAAAGGTTTCCATATTAATCCACACGTTTGTTGCAATTGCCTGATTGGTGTAAAACTTCACTTTGTACGCATAGTCACTAGAAGGATCTGAAAAAATTACAGAACCTAACCTAAGTGACCCACCGATGGGTCGCATCGCAACAAACGTGTTAAAAAGCGTTTAGAATACTGGCTAAGGAGGAAAAATGATGATATTCCTTTTAGCACTGCTTGATAGATGAAAAGATTGCTAAGTGTGGTAACCAATTTGTTTACTGGATAATTCTTGAATGTTCATTTACGATTTATTTGTGTTCAATGGTTGTGATTAATGAGAGTACATACTCCATGTATATTTTAAAATGAAAACTATTGATTAGTCAAAAATTGTCAGTTCTTTGAAAATTAAAAAATACTTACAATATATGATGCATAACAACAAATTAAAGAACGCTTTCACTTCAGCTGGGACGGCTAAAAATCATGGCAGCAAAGCCAAAAATCAACTAAGTTGATAAAAATTGCAAAATCGGATTTTTATGATACGAACATCATCTTTGCACCCATCGTTGCATTCTAGATAACTCAAGTATCTATTCATATATCTTTGTTGACACCTTCTGATTTTTTACGTCTGCCATTCGCTTGTAATACAGTTAATTGCATGAATAAATCTGCATCTATCAGAAAGTTTGTAACTCTACACACCGTCCTAGTTTGAATCTAACAGTGTTGATGGTTGTGTATGATGCTATAGACACTAAGTTTTTTCGGTATTCACTTTAATGAGTTTCCATTGCGGAACCTAAAACCGTTTTTCCACTGAAAAAACATAATGAACAGCTAATGTTTTTTTATATTTTTATAATTTTTGTTAACAGAATCGTTTTCAATGCCTAGAGTAAAAAAACGGTTTTATCACCCGCTATTCGTATTGAAAGAGAAATATATCCATTACCATACATAACGACATGCGGTTTCAATATGTTAAAAACAGATGATATAAGGATTCATAAGCAATCAATTGAGCTTTTTGATGAATTATATAACCACGAGTAAAACAAACTTTAGTACAAATAAGAAAATTAAATAAACATGTAAACATAGTAAATAAGTCAATTTTAATGAATCTCGCTCCAACAAAAGTTTCAAGACGGTGATTGGTGACACTATGTCTTAGCACCCGTTATTTTTATACGAAAAAAGGCCCTTTTAACAGGTTAAAAATAAGAAGCATAATTGTGGTTGTAAGCCCTTTGAAATACTGCCCTTACATTTTTCAACAGAAGGAATTAATGACAACAGGAAAAATCCAAGCTGTCAATTCTTGGAGTTCTACACAAGTCCCGTGCCTCGGACATTAATCACGCACAGGCACCCGAGTAGGAATACGGTATGGTGACAGAGTGAGTCACATCCGCTGTCATCAATCTTCACGTTGAGGCATCAGGATGTTCGTTTTAACATGAGAGAGTGGCAGTTATTAGATGTGAAATTTCATAACAATAACACGTTTCTCACAATTTACAATAGAATCTTTACTTTTTCTCACATTATGCCGATGCTGATTTCAGGAAGGATACTACAAGGTTATAATTATTTCAGAGACGAACACAGATTTTGACGTGTCTAACTCAACTACTCGCGTCTATTTGTGTTTTTTTTCATTTTCCTCTCTCTTTCTCTCTTTTTTACTCTCTGTCTGGAATTTCAATCACACCTCTGATCCATACGTTAACATAATGGTGGATTTCGTATCCATTATTGGACAAAACGATTTTTGAATGTGTTAACAGTACAACCAGAAACAATTTTTTCGAGAAATTGATTCCACTTTCTGACCATTTTGGTTAGAAAACAATTTAAGATGTACGGTGTAGGGAAGTTTTTTTATTGGTTTCTGACAATCATTTCTGGTTCATACGTTATCGTCTTTGTCGAAGAGCCCTTCCAGGCTAACATCAGTGAAATAACTGATATATGAAGGCCTAGATTAGATGTCCTCGTAGTCTTCTAAGTTCAAAAGAAATGAGTTCAGGATTTTAAAGATACAGTCTGTGCCTGAGGTTATGGAGTTCTGGAATTATTTCCTTCACTTTTTGCCGAATCCTCTCCATTTTATTGATGTTTTGTAGCAAGATAGGAGACCCGAGCTGCTCTGCATATTCCATTAGTGTTTGGACTAGCGCTTTATAATGGGACAATATTATCTTCTTTAAGTTACAGTTAATGTTTCTTGCTAGGAAAGTAATAATGCTGTTAGCTTTTTTTATTTATCAGGCTTGAGGCCTTTCGGGATAGTGATATCTAGAGCTTTTGGTTGTTCTACTGCTTCAATAGGTGTATCGTTCATTGTATGTTGGTTATGCCAGTTATAAATGATGAAGAAAAGCGTGCTTAGAACGCTTCCTCGAAGGACCTCTGATGTTGCGCGTATCAAATCGCTAAAGTAATCATAAATCCTCACTTGTTGAATACAACCATTGAGTCAGTTTCGTATCCATCGAAAGTGGTTGCCTTGCTTACAATGGTTTTCTACTTTTCGCCATAAACCAAATTCGGATCAGCATGTTTGTGATGCATGTGTGGTATGGTAAGGAGATGGGTTGTTTCATATCATCAGCCACTAATCACTCTCCAGGGCTTGCAAAAAAAATGGGAGCTTAGTTTTCAAGATGAGATTGATACATTTATTCAGAGCATGCCACGTTGTAGTCAGACAGCATGCCGTGTATTGCTGCCAAGGGTTATCATGTCATGTATTACCAAAAAGTAATCAGTTTTCTGGTTGATAAGTGTAAAAATGTATGCTATTAAATAGAAGAAAAAACTTGGCTGGCTGTTATTTCATCAAAAACGTATGTTACAGTGTTTAATTTTCTTATTCGTTAGATTTTACTATCACCCGATATTATTTGTGTGCTGAAAAACACTATAAGGAGGTATTTCCCTTTGTTGCTTTAATTGTTTACCATTAGCTTGATATAACATTCGAAAAATCCCCTCAATAAATAATATGAACAACAACTAACGGACAAATCAAATACATAATAATTAAACTAGAGGAACAATACAGTATCTACCCGACTATCTATTATAATTATTGGCTTAAATGAATGAAATGAAAAACAACTCGGGAAATTTTCATGCAGAGCGAAAAAATGTGTATGATTTTGAAACTCAACCGGAAACTCAAAATATCATCCTCGACTCTTTCTTTATTTTTCCATACAAATGGAATTTCATTTATTAGCCATTGGAGATACTAACACTTGTTTTCTTATCTGCAACATCATATTGATGTAATTTTTTGCATTTCCAAACTCTACGCTTTGTTAGGAGTGATTAGAGGAATGTTGTGAAATTATCCCAAGCGTGAAAAATATTCGTTGTACTTCGTGACTGAGTTAGAAAACTTTTCCATGAGCTTTATTATCAGGTTTGATACTATCAGTTGTAGGCAGCCATGAGAGAATAATTCCTCGAACATGACTTCGTAGACATAAAACCTGTTCGTGCCCTGAATCTGCTCGTCCCATGTAGGCCACTCATCGTCCCTGATTATATAGCATAAATATATCTTTAAAAAAGGTCATATCTTTTTGGTTACTAACGATAATTTGGTACGTCAAAACTAAATGAATTCAACATCTCTGTGTTCGTGAAAGAACTGCTGCTGATGCTACTATTGAAATAGCCTAAAACCTTCGATATCATTAGAGTGCATTATACTCTCCAAAATCATTGCAAGAACACTATTAAAATTCAGAAAAATAGAGTGCAAAAGCAGCAGGCAAGCCAGGACTCGAAATGCAATTTAAACCGAAATTAAATAGTGAATTATCATAAATTCAGGCAGGATTGAAGATTTTGCATGCAAGAAAGTCACGCTCTCATCTCCATGCAAATCCTCAAGGGAGACAAAAGAACATCCCTGAAAATTGAGTGCGGTGACCCAGAGCTGAGTCGAGGTTTCTGTAGCAGTGAATGCACAGGATGCGGCAAAATGACTTCCTTTTTTTAAGCAAAGTACTTTGAAAAAAAGGCAGTTATGTTACCGCTCTTTGTACTTAGAGCAGCAACAAAGGGATGTGTATGAAAAGGCTATGTTGGACAAACAGAAAGACGTAGTCAACACACAAATTATGTGAAGATAAAACCCTGGCTAGGGTTATTGAACAACTTATAGTTGATGCAAAGGATAAGTATGATGTATAATTTATCATTATCGATGTATATTCGTACTTCGCTTCTACAAAAGTGAGAATTATTTTACGTAAGTAAATAAGTGTCCTTTTTTTAAAGAAGGTCAACTCGATGCAACATGCACAATTTTAGTTAGTATCAGTAAAAACCCCTTTAACTACGGGTGTTCATTAAATTGAAACATTTATTTCGAATTTGTATTTTATTTTCTAACTAGTTTGTGTATCAGATGCTGAATCACAGACTATCAGGTATTTATTAAAAATAACTCTAGAGTATATTTGAGTTTATTGTACCTTTAAAAAATATTTCGATCACATATTACTGAACATCTGAATCGTTGATGCCAAACTTATCGAAGAGCTCATGCAGTTCATTCGTTAAATGTTATAGTAATGAATACATTTAAGTGGTCTCAAAATCCCTGACTGCATTTCAATACTTGTGAAAAATAGGTATAATTTGGATACTAGGTAATTAACAAACGTGATAAACATGATTAAGAGAGTTTTAAGGAGCTGAAAAAACATCTCTATCGTCTTTACATGTCCATTCAATAAAACGCAGCAATGCAATCGACATTCTCCGCTTTGCAAGCCAGTAAAGTCATCTAATATTTCTTGCATCTCATTCTCTAATTATCAATGCTGCATTTTAACGAGTTTCAGAACGACGCTATTAATTTGTAGGGAAACTCGTAGACGATTACAGGTTCAATTTGACTCCTTAATTGAAGTTGCAGTCATATATGTAAATTTTGGCACTCCAATCAGCGTCGGATGATCATCTCGTGTATTTGATGATGAAAACAAACAGTGCAATAAGCACTCGTGAAATTTTGTATTTACGTTGACAAATCCTTACGGACTTAAATTTGGACCAATGGAGATTCGTAATACGTTCAGAAAAGACTGAGAAAATTGGTCAGTGATTAAATATTAACTAGAGCACATTTTAATCTGTGATTGGTAATCATGATTTGGCCCTAGCTCATTGAACTACTGAAATGTTTTGATTATAAGCAAATTAAAACATGAGTAAGACGAAAAACTCAAAACAAGTTTGATTGAACGTCCTGACTCTTGTTTACATGTCGCAACATTCAACTGATCGTTTTAATATTTTCTACTGGTAGCTTCACATTCAACTGTACACAATGTAGAGCTAAAGATAGCAAGTATTCTGCATCAAGATATTTTAAAAGAAAATAATCTGATGCATCTAGAAAGGAGCTTACGCTGAATTAAACTGGGGCATGTTCAAACTCATGATATGTGATTTAAAGGCACATGAAATGCGTTCATGTTCATTCATGCATTCTTGGAAATCTTAAATATATTCTTCCTCTGGTAAATACTTTTCACATTTTTCATCAGTACCAGAGATATTAGAATGACTAAATACATTTTTTAAGGATGTACCGTTTTAATACAACAGCTACAGCGCTGCGTTCGCTGTTCCTTGCATGCCCTCAAAATTTCTTCATATTTTACCTAGTCACAAATGCCTTAACAGAAGCATTCGCTCGAATTTACATTTCTTTATTCGTGTTTGAAATACCTCACACCATTGAATATCTCCCTGGTCGGGATATAAGAGCTATCATGCGTTGTTTTACATGCAACAGATTTGAAATAGGTCAAAATTCATTGTCAAATTAGTGAAAAGTATGATGAAAACACTATGACTGCGGCAGAAGTAAAAAATGTTTTAAAGTGTTGTATTTAAATTCACAACAAAAAGAGCAGCATGCTCAACAGAGGGATAGTTTTGTTTCAAAACAATGTGCATTTACACGGGGCTCATTGAATTGCGTCTAATGACTGGGAACAACGATCATAGTCCGTATGGACCTAATTGTCAATAATCCAGAAATTGTCTTTTATTCTTGCACTTAAAGAACCACCTTGGTGATCAGCGCTAAGGCGATAATGACCGCCTCTGAACTGCCGTGCTAAACCGGTCGTAAATAAGGAGGTACATTTCTATGAGGATGGAATTCAGAAGATGGCTTACTATATGACGAATACCTTAGCATTAATAGAAGTCATGTTTAAAAGTATATTTAGTTCTAATGGCTAGGCTATCACGCAGAAATGAAAGTTACTAAAAAACATCGTTGTTTTATGTATCAAAACTGAACTTGCCTAAAAAATACGCCTCGTATTTCTTTTACATTTTCAGGTAACAGAAGCAAAATTGTAATTAATTCCCAACGTAATTAAAAATAAATGCGTGGGACATATTAATCATTGCAAGCACGCCCCTACTGCAAGCAATTTCCTCTTCTCGGAAAATTTATTTATGGCTTCAGATAAACTGCGAGTTCCCCATAATTTGATCTAGAGATGTTGTTCCAGAGCTTCTTGACATCTGAAAATTTCCCTTTGAATTTTATTTATTTTTCCAGAATCATGCTGGATGCAATGAAAGGTAATCATGCAATGTTTTTTTCAGCAAGTTTAATTTCTTTTTCTGATGATTTTGTCGAGTATAAAATGACATGTACATTACAATGGACAAGATGCTAAAAACCAAGTCGAAACTCAAATCATGTCAACTGAAATGGTGATAAAAGGCTACATCAAATTGAATTCAGTGTAAATTTGACATTAAAATTTTGGAAGCCCAGGGACGAAATAAACTAAGTTATTATCAATTGCTAGAAAGTATTCGCTCACTATTTCTTACAACTTTGAAAATTTTACGGAAGCTTAAACTCAAGTGAACAGAAGCAAGTCCTCACAGGAGTTGGATGCTGTCTGTGACTATGAGATGACTATGACTATGCTAAAACGGAGAGATGACTTTGCTAAAACGGACGTAGTTTTGCTAATGAGACAATCTTCTAGTAGTTTATATCGATAATATTCTTAATTTCACAAGATATGTGCTTCTCTCATTGCACACCTGACTTGAAAGAAATGGTGAATCTCATTCAGTTTATCTCGTAGGCTTCTCAACGTGTTACTGCAGTTCCTTAATTAAACCAGCATCCAGTTCATTTTACAGTTCAGTTGACCAAAAATAACTTATTTTTGAATGAACCTTCACTGGTGCTGAAATTCTCATGACCGCCTCTGGTTTGATTTTTCGTAAATCCCAGACATACAATATCGCCAATCATTACGAATGGAATCGACATAAAATAAGTGACCCTTTTCCAGATAAATATACTACCTAGCTCTTGTATACTTACAGCAACCTATACACTAGCCTCACGAGCAGCGATGCAGTCGTTTTTACACGTAAATATTTACCACTGTTTCTAGTGACTCTGATCGCAGTAACTTTGGCCTATTATAGCACAACTGCTCATCTCACTCTGTCAAATAGACAGAGACCATATTATATTATAATATTATATATTATTATATTATTATAATATGGTCAAATAGACCATATTATAACCTCGAGTAGCGCATTTGTATGTTCTATTGCTGTATTATAACTTATGAAGCATTCATTGTTGCCATCTTTTTAACAATTACATTTGTAGCTACGTGTTATTTTCATTTTCTTTCTACTTGAATGGACCATCAGATGAAATTGGGTCAATGCGAACATATTTGGGTTATTGCTTAATTGGGCATGAACTTTATAACTAAGCTCGTAGAAGGTTCTTTTAAAAATTAAAAAGACGTGTAACCAAATATCTTCCTGGCAGTCTCCTTCCCCCCCCACAGAATACACAACAACGATGCTGCCTCAAGCACCTAAGAAAAAACAGTATATTTACGTTCGTGCTCGATGCCTTTCTTTCAGCCCACAACCAGAAGCTCTTCAAGAGGAAATTGTTAACACTTCAAAATGTCGCCGCGTCAGTGGCTAGGGGCAGCTCGTATAAATTTGTGGTCTCTTTGCTCCAACATCGACCTCGCCAATAAATCGATTCAGAGGCCACAGTAAGCTCGATCCCATCAGATTATTGCTTATCAGAACCGAGCGACTCGGTGGCTTCTGGGTCAGGTTTTCTACCTAGCATTGCAATGCAGCAGATCATCTGGAACCGAGCCTCGTAGTAACAGAATACCTGAGAAGTTCTTCAGCAGGGGACTGTGGAAACATAAGGTCTGTAGTAGCAGGATATTCTACAGAGTCAGTCTGTCATGGAATTCGGGAACACGAACTCTGAAAATATCGTGGTATTTTTTTCACATAGTTAGCCAAAATTGACCATATTATAATGACATATGACATGCAATAACAGGGTATTTTGAGGATATCTGTAAAGTTTGAGGTATAGTAACATAGAGTTTAAGAGGGTCTTTAATTTTTTCATAAATCAAAACGTCCCAGGGTTTTTAAATGTTCGTTCGTTTTGATGAATTTTTAAAACAATCATACAATTATTCGAACAGCATTGGCCATTTCAAATATACGCGTATATCTACGGGAGCCACCAACCTATAAGATATATTATATGTATATTTTTGAATTGGACAGAGCTGTTCAAAATATTGTTTGGTCGCTTTACTTATTCAGACACAGGTTTTTACCTCAAAACTTTGAGACCCTATGCATGTGTGAAAAACAATAAGAACCAACATAATGAGGTTTGAAATAACCGGACGTTCTGATTATGTTGATGACATTTACATCGCAGTGACATGAGGCTTGTAGTAATAGTGTGCTTTGCATCATTGTTCTGTATATATATATATATATATATATATATATATATGTATATACACACACACATATATATATATATATATCTTTCGATGATAAGTAAACAGAGTATTCATGAAATTGTAATAACGTATCTTTTTAAGATGCTTCGTAATATTTTATGTCTCTAAATGAGTGCTAATTTATAACAGCAATATCATAAAGGTTACAACATTATTCATGCGAACCTAAGCGAACTCTATGGTTCCAGTCTAAATTTAGGCCACCTATTGTACTCTAACCCCATGGATAAGTTCCTTAATTAAGTAAATTAGTGAAGCTTATTATTTTGAACGCCTTCATTTCAAATGTTAAAACACGAACTATTTTATAGATTTACCAAGGCGTTGGGGAATGAAGTGGTTCTATAATTTAATAGTTATATGCTTAAAGAAAAAAATAATGTTTTGAATGATTGCTCCTATAACTAGCAATCAGGAAAATGACTTGTGCAAGTAAATGATGACTCATTTACACTACTTACACATCCAAGTGTTTGAGTTCCTCATCTGAGCAGCATTGTTACTCAAGCTTAGCGAACCAAGAAGTGAACTTGAAAGGTATTTTCGTGGTAGAAGATTAATCTTAATTATCGCTGCTCCAGAATTGTGGAGCTCTGTTCATTTTTTTCTTGTGAGCAAAAATGAGACTGAGTGAACTAGCTGCTAAGATGTGATTCATAATATATGTTATAAATGCAAAGTAGTGTAAAGAAAATTAAGTATTGCAAATAACATTACTATAATAAATAATTATTACATTTTAAATATTATAAATTCATTTAGAAAATTTCTTCTTTGTAAAATAAAAACTTCAAGAATATTCAACTCTAATTGTGCTCCCCATTTAATATAATTTTTTTAATTCGATTATATTTAAATGACTGAATTTTTATCACGGGGGTGAATATTACGTCAAGTTTGTGTTTTTCCTGTGTAGACCGGAACTTACTTTCGAGTTTTCATCAGTGTTATTACGCCCTGCTTGTTGCCACAGCTGCCTCGGAGAAAACCAGTAATATCTCTACTGCACCCACGAAAACTGAAATCAATCATGAACAATCATGATTGACTTTAACGATATTTTGAACTGGCGTAGCCTTAAATCGAACCGCGGAAGACAGTCGTTCTTGTACACAAAAGAATATATTAATAAAGCACGTAACCCATTAACAACTAATCCTGAGATTTATGATACAATTTGTGCTCATTATAGATCTTATATTTCAGTTTAGTAAAAAATTCTGAACATTGATGAAAGTTTCATATATAAAACACATTTTATTTCAGTTTGTTCAAAAACACTGAACTCAGCCTTTAAATCTTACCTTTCTAGGCCATAAACCTAAATAGAACAATGAGCAAACTATAAATTCAACAAGAAAAGGCAAAATTACATCACCATACATTAGACCTCCACATTGAATTTAAACTTTGAGCCCAGTGACAAAGAGTGAAAAAAAAATTCGACATTAAACAGCAACTCCTGAACAAAGAAACAGTAGTAATTACTGTGATGTATTTTACAGGTGACATGCGTTATGTACGTGTGTCACGCATGCCGGGAGGCCAGGCACAATTGTTTAGTTTTGTTACTGCAACAGGACTCAGAAAAATAAGAGTAAGTTGCTTCATAGTTACGTCGGGCGGTAATTTTAAGGAGATATTTTTGAGGACTAGAAATAGTTATTTAGTGTCTGGTGCTGAAGCACAAAATAGAAAAATAAGAGTTGTTTTGTATCGACATCGACCAGAAACATAAGTAAATAATTGTATTTCTAAATATTAGAAATAACTAACACGTTTGAAGGAAGGGTTCAATAGGGCGTATTGATTGTTGATATAAATGATCTCAGGATCATAAAAATGAATTTTTACCAAGGAAAACTCAAAGAAATTTGGAAGCAAACATCCTTTGTTTCTAGAAGATCAGAAATAGTATCAGTCGAGGTCGGAAATAAATCATATTTAAATTTCTTAGCATCTGTATATAGAGTTCTTGCTGGAGTGTTGACATAGGCAGAATGAAAATGAGACATCACTCTTGAAATAGTATGAAGGAAAAATGTCAAGATTTGAACAAATAATGCATGTATCAATCCAGAAAGAGTTGTGTTAGTGTGGTAAAATTTTAGTATTGATGCAGGAAAAATTACCATATTAAATTGAAACATTAGATATCAACATAAATACGTAAAATAATAATAACTTATGACGGAGACAACTATTCGTTAATTTTCTTCAATTGTTAACATGATTTGGGTATTGAATTAGTAAAATAATTAAAGAATACTAAATACAACGTTCGCGAGAATGAATACTGAATATTTCAACCAACAGTGATTTGTTCTAACAAGATTAATTGCAAAGTCTTGAGTTTGAGCCGCAGGCAGTTCGAGGTAAGCGTCGCATAATCGAGAAGGAATCACTTCTCAAATACAACAGATAAATTCGACCAGGAGGAGCTTTTCTGTTGCATTTATCTTATTTCGTATAGTAATTTGAGCTCCCTGACGTGATGCAGTTTCTCAGTTGTTGTGCGTACTCTAAGATGGAGGCAGCTCTCTGCATCTGATATTAAAATAACGGAATGCTAGGACTGATATCAGGCAAAAGCAACGTTTAGAAAGGAAAGACCATCTTGAACACGGTGTTCATAAAGTCTGTTATCACCTTAACAAATTTATTACCAGAGCATTTAATGAGACATTTTTATCACATTCATTCATTTCTACTCAGTAGTTATCGATTAATTCAATAGGTTTACATCGTTTGTTTTGAAGTATCCTGTTAATGAAACATTGCCAGAATGATCATGTATAAGGTGGAGCATAATCCCTGTTACAAGTTCTTCAATCAGTTGGTAATAATTATTATGTTACAAATATTACTTAACGTAATTTTATGATATTAATTATCAACGTGAAGTTTCCTCTACTTCTTGCCAGAGTATCAAAGTTTTAAAGTCAAATTGAATACATGCTGGAGAAAATACCCTTAGATGTACTTCGTGCAGCCATTAAAGACTTTCCTAAAAGACTTCGTAAAGTAATGTGAGCAAAAGGGAATAATTTTGGATAATATTCTTGTTTAGTCGTAGATTAGTAAATTGTTTACTATTTTCTAAAGTCAGACTTTGAACTAAATGTCTTTTTTACGATTTTTTATTTTTATAACTGTATGTATACCCCACCCTGTAAAAATAATTACTCTTCATGAAAACACACAATGCGTTTCCCTTCTACTTATACAAAATTGGATGAGTAGACTCAGCAAAACTACAAATGTAAATATAAAAGAACTTCTCCGCCACTTTAGTCTTTTCGGGCATAATGCAAGAAATTTATGAAGGCAGAGGCAGCGTTGGAGACATGGAGGAGTGGATGACCAAGAACACCATCGATGGTGAAGACGAGCTTGTGCTTATTCTCCTACAAAGTCCCTCCGTACAGCTGCCAAAAAAATGAGAGCCTCCACGTTCAACACTGCACAAGGTCCTACTCAAGAACCTGCGATTGTACGCTTCCAAAGAGCAACGCTTACAGACACTCGAGACAAATGATGGACAAAGACGGAAAGAGTTCGTAATTAACAAGGTGGAACAGATGCCTGAGGATGAAACGTTTCTCACGCGAGTTTGTTTTAGTGATGAGGCAACGCGTCATGTGTCAGTTTATTTTAGTGATGAGGCAACGCGTCATGTGTCAGTTTGTTTTAGTGATGAGGAAACGTGTCATGTGTCAGTTTGTTTTAGTGATGAGGCAACGCGTCATGTGTCAGTTTGTTTTAGTGATGAGGCAACGCATCGTGTGTCTGTTTGTTTTAGTGATGAGTCAACGCGTCATGTGCCAGTTTGTTTTAGTGATGAGGCAACGCGTCATGTTATGCTCGTGTATAGGAACCCAACCTGCACGGCAATTGAAGATGACGGATTCTATGATTGCCTAGATATTATTCTTAGTACTCCTCACGAAACACTAATCATGGGAGATTTCAACTTGCCCCACATAAACTGGACTACTCGCCAAGGTCAAGCACCAGGCTCAAAACTTATTGATCTGATGAATACTAATTCCTTGCAGCAGCATGTCAACGAACCAACTAGAGGAAACAACATTCTTGACCTCGTCATGACGACTACTGACCTCAATATAAACGGCCTAAAAGTTATGGACAAGATCGGTGACCACCAGATGATAGACTTCTCTCTCGAAGTACAAGACCCTAACACAAGGACTCAACATAAACAAGTCCTCGACTACAAACGAACAACTTCGAACTAATGAAAGAAGAGCTTAGCAGCTATAACTATGAAGTACTCATGAACAACAAAAACGCCGAAGAGTGCTACATGATACTCAAAGATAAGATTGCAACCGCTACAGACCACCATATCCCAAGAAAGCGAATCAGGCGAACTAATAACCCTCCGTGGTTCTCACAAGAGATTAAACGCCCCATCAATGCAAGACAACATTCGTACAGAAGACTCAAACGATACCAAACAGAACCCCATCGTCAAGAACATATCCACGCCTGCAGGGCTGTTAAGCGAACTATAAAATCTACCAAACGAAATAAAGAAATTACAGTTGCAGCACAAGCTAAAACTAACCCAAAAAGCTTCTACAAATATGTGAACGACAGACGACTCAAAAGAGACACTATTGGACCACTGATTGATTCTGAGGGCTCAACGCAAACGAACAACAAAAGCAAAGCCAAA
>VCRD01000080.1:404725-424177 GCA_006783055.1 Trinorchestia longiramus
CAAGCTATGAACTTTTTTCCCGTTAAAATTGCCGCAACTTGGAACCAGCTGCCAGAAAACATAGTTTCTGCTGGCACTGTGAACACATTCAAAAATCGTCTCGATAAATTTTGGATTACGAACCCCCCCAGTATTACATCCTACTAACTATGTCCCTAACTCCTTAAGATTAATGTATGATTGAGATAAATGCTCGTGACATAAACGCCTGTGGGTGAGTGATATGTGTGCACATGACTAAATTGACTTACGTGGTTAAGGTGTACGTGCATGACTGATGGATTTACTTTAAACGGCATGGGACTTCGGTATTGAACCAAGAATGGGCCAAACGGCTCGCTCCTATTGCCTTATTCTATTCTATTCTATTCTCATGTGTCAGTTTGTTTTAGTGATGAGGCAACGCGTCTTGTGTCATGGAAATTGAACAAACACGTTGGGGAAATCTGGGGATCAGAACACCTCTACGTGACTAGGGAAATTTAGCGAACTAAATTCCGCGATTAAACGTGTGGTGTGGGATCATATGCACATGAACTATTTTGTGTATCTTTTCAATAAATTTAAAGAAAAATGAAAACTCGATTCTCTGTTGCAATAATTTTTACATATATAGTTTTTCATTTGTGTTCATACTAAATTGGTTCCATTGTTAATAAACTTTATGGATACCTTGTATATCATAGTGTGTAAAAGCTTTCGGAAAGCCCTGAATAACTTTTGTGAGGGGCTGAGAGGTCAGGGCTGCTAGAACGGAATTATACTCGTGCCTTTCAGTCGAGAATTGAATGAGATTCAAATTGCTTTAGTAGGAACGAGCATGTAGGGTGAGATGATTCATAAGGACATAAATATATATGTATAACTTGCATACACATACTGGAAACTGTATGTACGTGTTTTAATGGAATTCACTGAAAGTAAAGCTATTTCGAGAAGCATTTTTGAAGTACACGTATTTGATGAATGATATTTCTTTATTATTGTTAGAAACAATGAAAACGGGCTGAGCAAATAACTATGTAGCTTAAGTGCATGAGTATTTGGTTTCCAAACCAAGTTATAACCCATCTTACTGACCTCCTCGTGCATTCTTCAAGGATCCTTCACGACCTTTCTCTTTCCAGATGCTTCATTTTATTCATGGCCAGCTCTCCTATTTTCTTCGGCCATTTTGAGGGGTCGGTCTAATTTGTTCTTTCTTACCCTCGTAGTCTAATATTTTTTTCTCTCTCCTCCTTTCATTGTAGGGTTTCTCCCCCTCACGTTTCCTGTTTCATTTTCATCTTTCAAGATCTGCACTTTTCTTCAAACTAACTTAATCATTTTTTCCATATTTTCTCATCCTCTCTTTTTTATCAATTTTCTCAACACCTCATGATCTGTGACGACTTCTCGTGATCTGTTTCCTCTTTTGAAGATCTGATCTCTATCTCAGAATATTTTTCCTTCCCTCCATGGCATAATTTTTCTATACCTCATCTTTTGCGGTCTATTTTCCGGTAACTTTGTTAATTTTTATAATTTCCTTTCTTAATTAATTCTCTTCCTCTTTCTAGTTTGAGTTTTTTCTGTCCTTGGTCGGTAGTCTTGCCTTATTTGTTATTATCATTTTTTCCAAAAGTCTGATCAATGTTTTTTGTCTGACGTTTTCTATTCTGTTCCTGCGTTGTTTTTCTCTGTTATTTGCGGCAAATTTGTACTAGACTTAAAATTAAAGATTTGTTCGAACATCTGGTTGTGAATATGATTGCATTCAAGATTACGTAACGAGCAAGAATGTGTTTAGTTAGTTTTTATTTCGATATTCTGTGAAACCTAATTAAGTTCATTAAGACTGCATGACTAAAAAGACTGGTCATTTTTTTAGTGAAATAAGTTCTACGATCTCAATGTCCTGAAATTTTTCAAATGTAATTCTTCACGAAAAAATGTTAACGTTCCTGCCGTATGCCAATATCAGTAATGAAGAGGGTGGCCCATAAGTAAGGTACCTTTTTAAAACTATTATAGCTATAAAACTACGAATGATAAAGAGATTTGGTCAATTCAGAATGAATGAGGAGATTTCAAAGTTTTTTACCTGCGTATCTAGTCTACCGACAATCACAACATATTGCCAAAAAATTCATAAAATCCACCACCCCAAAATCAATCGCTACACAATAGAACAACGAGAAAAAATAGTGGAACTTTATTTCCAAAGTAATTGTTTGGTTACTGCAGTTCAGAGGAATTACAGGAATATTGATGGTATTGAAAGAAGTCCTTCAAAGAAGTGCATAAAAAACTGGTATTGAAATTCAGAGAAACTGGGACAACAGCAGACAGACAACGTTGTGGCAGGCCACGGACCATACGAACTGGTGCTTCAATTCAGCTTGTTGCAACGAGTGTTGTTGTACGGCCCAAAACGTCAACTATGAGACGTTCAATTCAATTGAGAATGTCACGTACCTCACTGCAACGTATTTTGGTAAAAGATTTAAAGTATCATCCATATAAAATTCAATTAACTCAAGAACTCGATCCTACGGACTACCAAGAGCGATTAGATTTTGCGAATAGATTTCTGTAGCTTGCAGAAAATGAAAACTTGGTAAAGAATTTAATAATGACTGATGAGGTACATTTTCCCCTCAGTGGTTTTGTTAATAAGCAATATTATAGATTCTGGGCTTCAGAAAATTCAAAAGAAATTCATGAACGTCCATTTCACTCAGCTAAAGTAACAGCATGGTGTGGCATCACGTCTTCGAGGATCATTGGACCATATTTTTTTGAAGATGCAAATAGTGATGCAATTTGTGTCAATGGAAACCTGTATGGACAGATGATTCAAGAATATTTGATACCTGAAATTAACACAGAGATTACCATCATCCAACAATATATAGCTACCGCGCACACAGCGAAAGAAACAATGCAAATATTAAAAGCAATTTTTCCAAACAGAATGAGTTCTCCTTTTGATGATTTACCGTGGCCGCCTCGATTTTTAGATCTAAATGCTCCTGATTTCTTTCTCTGGGGATATTTAAAGGAAAATGCTTACATTGAAATGCCTGATACTTTACAGCAATTCAAACTAAACATCATTCAAGATATCAACAACATTTCACCAGAGGCATTAAGGAAAGTAATGAACAGCACCGTTGAAAGAGCATGTCATTGTTTGATTAATAATGGGGTAATTTAAAATATATTGTATTCCATATTTAAACGTATTTTATTGTTTCATTTATGAAGTTATATTAAACTTTGAAATTTCTTCTTTCATTCTGAATTAACCAAGTCTCTTTAAAATTTTTAGTTCTATAGCTAGAATAATTTTAAAAAGGTACCTTATTTATGGGCCACCCTGTATAAGTCAATAAAATCAAGACCCATACTCTGTTTTACTGAAAGGAATACTTCTTAAAAACTGCTAGCAAAATTTTACCGTGATAAAGGCAGAGTAATTTGGCTGTTAGTTTTCTTAAATACTTTCAGATGTTTCAGAAAAAACTTGATTTTCACTCAGCTCAAATAGTGCACACAAACAGTCAAAACCAGTATGTAATATGAATTGCTCTAACAGCAACACAATGGTATGGAATCTAAAAAAATCGTAACAATTACACGCGCTGAATCTTATTTTATTTGAACTCGTTCACCTATTATTTTATGACGCAAATATTAAAAATTTAGAGAACATCATTTTAATTTCTGTCCATAATAAGTGATTTATATTCCATGCAAATCATTTTCAACCATTCTGCAATTTTTTTCTACGAAGCCAAACTGCCATTGCAGGATTTCTGCATGTGATACGATGATACCATCCTGTCGATATCTGCAACCGACCACTGCTTCCCAACAGAAGCAATAGAAAGTTCGGCCCAGAGCTGATCAAAATTTCCACTCCAGTTCCCGCATTTAATAATCCATGAACAATTTTCCTTGATGGAAACGCGCTTTCGTCCCAGCAGATTTCCCTTTGGGTGGGCGTTGTTCATCAGAACTGTGCGTATTCTGCATAGAAGTTGCTGTACATCGTCCTGGGCCCATACAATCAAGGTCTCATATTGCACTACTGCCCTCTATGACCAGACTGAAGCAGAGTGATTGGATAGCGAAGCACTATTGAAGCAAGGGTACGTAGTGCAAGGGAATTACATGTATTGTATATCCGAATTGTCTGTACTATCCGTGTATCCCTCCTTCACGAATAATTAAAAGCGGAAAAACTGCATGCAAGTGCAGTTAACGCAATTCGTGAAGAAATACAATTAAGAAAATTAAATGGTATGAACATTTATTACTCGCACTGTTACACGTTCCATTATTCGACTTGTTTTCTTTGCTAAGAGCATTTCCCATTAAAAATTCCGTAAGCATTTTCTTGCATTCGTGCGCGTCTTATCTCGAAATGTGGACAAATGTGCTGGAACAACTGCTTTAATTTAGATAACAAACTAAATTTATAAATCCGAGGTCTGAGTTAAATTCTAGAGAGATACGAAGAAAACATGCGTATTTTACCAAGTAATATCAAAATTTATTGATGTCTTGAAATTAACGTAAACCCTGAAACTAAAAGCTACGATTCTAAATGGTTCTGATCATGCGTAAGACTATCAAGTAGACAATAGCAAGGCGGCCAATTTTATATGTTAAAATGAACGTAATTGTAAATGTGTTTCAACATTGATGACTAAGTGTGACTATTACTCCTACCCTGATGCATGATGCCTGTGCGTGATTAGTGTCAGACGGAATGACTTGAGCAACAACATAAAAATGAACTACTCAGCCCATTTTTTAGTTATATTCAGTTCTATTGATTTATTCTATTCTATTCTGTTCTGAACAATCGCTTCTGAAGTTATAAATTTTGCAGCTTTTTTTCCAGGCCTAAGTAATGTGAGTCAGAAGTTCACTTATTGGATGCAGTAACTAATCATGTGCACCATATTTTATCCATTAGAGACAAATAATCCTGTTGAAATATTTTTTCTTGATATAAAACAGATTTGGCCTTGAACCATGCCTCGGAACCTCATTAGATTGATGAAAAAACAAAGAACAACAAATTTGAAAAAGGTGAATCTATGTGAATCTTTCAACCATAAAAACATGAAAGCAGGTATGGCAATTTCCTTATCAAGACATGATGCACTTGATAAGGTCACCAACGCATGGCTAGTCCTAGTAAATGTTGTCCGAATAGAGAATTCTCGGATCGAGCGCTCGATTGGTATTATTTTTTTTTACTCCAGATTGCACAACGTTGAAGATATTTTACCTATTACGACATGGAAGGATTTCAGTTTGTGCACTCAAAGCCTGGAAGCAAATACCCTCCTCAAGCACTGAAGTATGCTAAGGTTATTGTAGAAAACCGCAGCATAAACTGCCGAAAAGAGGATGCTGCTGAGAAGCTTAAGAAGATTCGAATAAAATCGATGCTATTTCGTATATAAAGTCTCAACGAAAATATCACGCTTATAGGAAACTTCAGCAAACAGAACAGAACTGTAGAACTGAGCGCTGCACTTCCATAACCTTCTTCTTGAAATAAAAAGCAGTTGCCGAGCCTCTGTAGGACTATAAAGCTCCTCTTCGAAGAAAATTTGTTCGTCATTCTCACATAGTAACGATCAGAGCAAGCGATGAAAATACAAGAAGTGCGACAAAAACTTTGGAGCACCGCTCGATCGAATAATGTAAATCCACTTCATCCCAGCTGTCTACGGTCGTAAAATGCGTTCGATGCTGAGAATAGTGCATTATTTCGCACGTTCAAACTTGCTGAAGCGAAGTTATCGAGTTTCTGTCAGTGCTCTCGTGAAGTGCCTTCGAATATTCGGAATTTAGACTGAATAGAAAGATGCACTCCCTGAAACTATGAATTCAGTTTGTATTTGGAAAGAACCAGTTGGAATGAGTTCTAAAATGACACTCTGCTTTGAATATGAAAGTATCATTAGCTGAGTTTACCGTCTATTGCCATGTTTTGCGGGATTTCTAGTAGAGAGAGTCGTTGAAAATATCTAGTGAATAGTTTTAGCAGATTCATGTTAATTTAGCGTATAAAAAGAGCCACAACAAATTTTACAAAAATTACCAGCTCCCATTGCTTATTGCAAGTTTTCTCCATGTGGTTCTCTATTAATGCAGTACATGTACGTTAGAAAAAAAGCAATACATTCAAAAATAAATATAAGTACTTCTAAAAATAGTCAAATACAAAAGCTTTTAAAAGCTCGTTTTCAAAAATTCCATTGGCCATACACATTAGAAAACTTTTCTCATAAAAAAGCTAAATAAAATAAAGTTACTAAAATTATGTCACACATGGCCGTCAACTAGACTTTCTCACAACAGGATTTTGAACTTCTAAAAACGTCATACATCTAAACTTTTTTATTACTAGTATTATTATACTTTTGGTCACGAACTATTTCTTACTGCAACGTTCGATGAACAGACTGAGTACGTAACTCACAAGCGTGCTACTGACGTCAGATTCAACTTATCATATTCCACGACGTCTTAAGAAACGTTTTCACTGGACCTGTCGGCGCAACACAGAAAAAATTGTTACGATAATTTCCAAACGATGAACATTGAAGTTTCTTAACAAACATTAAAAACTTTCTAAACGAAATATATTCTTTATATAAATAAAGGTACGATAAATATTTTTGCATACTGTTCCTAGTTGATTTATTCTCACCTCAGAGCACAATTCTAAGCAACTGACCAAGCATTTCAGAACGTTGCTAACATCCAGCGGTTCTACTCACGTTAATGTCCCTCCTTTTAAATGTTAGTGAAAATTGAGAGTCATACTCCACCCCGTCTTGTGACATGGAGTACCAAGACATTATTTGCTTATTCGTCCAATTTTTATTTATTAACATTTTTGAAAATGGATCCCTTTGTGGTCTTAGCGTGTAGTTGTACTGGATCTCGAAGTCAAGTTGATTTGAATGAGGGAAAATTAAATCAAGAAAGTTTTTAACTGTTTTTAAGAACATTTTTATTCTAATTTGATTGTGAAACACGAATTTGTTTGGCATTGTTAGAAAGTTCAGTTTTCTTCGTTCTAGGTTTCATTCATGTAATACGTTTTTCCGAGTTAACTCAAATCTTTTCGAAAAAGTTCACGTAACTGAAACTTCTCGTTTCGGTTATTTTTACCTTCGTTTTGTGGATCAGTGATAAGAAAATCAACAGTAATGTGTAAAAGCTATAGTGACGCCTAATTAGAGCGATAGATGAGTACACACACATACATATCTCCAACGATAGAGTAGATTAGCTCAAGAACTATAAATATTTATATAAATATCATTAGGACTTCACTTTGAGCGCTATCACTGTTCTTATTATTAACTACAAATACTCCTGCTTGAACAGGGAAAAACGTCAAGAAGAGCAAGTTTAGTAAACAGCGTTAAACAAGCTAGAAGTACATATAAACAGTAAGGCTCGTTCTCAAACAGTAGACTAAGAACGTTGCAGTAAACCCCACTTCCATGCTGCTTTCCTGCAATCACTTCGGATACCAGCAGAATTCTTCCATGTCCAAATCTTTGTAGTGACAACTACACTCGGAAGTACAAGACCATTCCAAGAAAAATGTGAGGAATCAGGAGAGGCATTTTTTTTAATGGTCGGCTTTTAGGCCTGAACTTGAAGATGGTTGTGCACAAGGGTTTGTAAGAATGCGTAATTAAAGTAAGTGGTGCTGGCTTACGATGCAACAAACTTTTTATCTCGGCTAATGAGAGAGATCGAATGGCTCGTTGTCTTTCAAACAAAAAGGAAACGAAACGAAAGCTACTATGTTTCATAAAGAAAAGATGACAAGAATGCCTTACGATGGAATTTCCAATTACCGTCCGGGATTTTAACCACTGAAATCCCTAACGAGGATTGCAGAAAAATGTGTACGGTAAAATTCAGGAAATTTATGTTTCGTCCAAGCACAGAAATAAAAAGTGTTCCGACAGTCGAATTTTTGCCAATGTAATAGGGAAAAAACAACACTTTATTAAAATAACATACATACCAACTGAGAAAGCTAAAATATATAAATACAGCATGTTTCTGTATCGCTACGAAGTTTCATAATTTTTCCCTTTAAAAATTAAGTTTTACTAACACAACGCGTAAAAATATTTTTTCAATTTTTAATTTCAGCAAGCTTAAGTGGAAGTACTTTTTTTCCAAGTACTAAGCAATCGACCGTTTGAGAACAGAATTCTTGAAGCATATCTGGATGTTTTTTGACAGCTTGTCTGATGTCATACAAGATGCAATTTTTAAATATCTTATCTCATGTTATTGCTTACTTCTTCGCAGTATCCGACGATATAATTTCGATTTAAAAAAATAAAGGCTTCAGGCCTTCAATAAGAGTATGCTTTTATGAAGTACTTTATTAAATGTTCCAAATAAATGAACGCGTTGAAAACAGCACATCCTCACTAGCGCTTAAGATATTTGCCTGTCCGTTGCAGGGCTCAATGATCGAACACTTGAGCTAAATTTACAGTGTCACGTAAAATCATTTGAGGTTATAGAACATTACATACCCCTTAATAGCTTGTAGGGCGGGAAATTCATTTTACATTAGCTAATTTTACTTATCTCCATTTGTAGGCTAGGGTTGATGACAGTATTTTAGAAAACAATTTATGGGTGAAAACGTTTGAACAGCGTGTATAAAAGAACTTAATGTATCCCTATAACAGTTAAATATTTTGTTATGATTTGCTTTCAAGTTTATATCAGTATTTACTTTAGAAAATCTTTGCATTTTGCAATATTCATAACTCTGTCAATCTTCACAAGTTTCCTACATTAAAGTATCGTAAAATAAGGGTAGAGAGATAAAATTGTCTGCTGATCAGTATAAAATTATCTTAGAGGTTCAGGAACAAAATTATGGCAATAGTAATATAGAATCTGACTTGAATGTGCTCGTTTTTTTCGAATTGGAGCCACTACTCGCACATAGAAGATGCTTGCTACGCCTTTTAATATCCATAGGATTAGAACACCTAGCAAAATAACAGAATTTTTTCAATCAGGTTGGCTTGGACAGTTCAGACAAAAGTATTTATGGAGCAATTTTAATTTAAACTGACCCTAGAAGAAAATTTAAATTATGCAGCGATAAGATTAAAAGAATCATTGATCAGATAAGTCCCCTCACGATAGCAAAAACACTCCGTAATCGAAAACCGTTCCATGTTTCAAGAGAACAAATTTCTAAAACACCCTTCTAAGATGACGGGGAGTACAAACAAGTTTCTTCATCTGCAAATAATATGCCCTTCCCACAAAAGTCTTACTTCTTCATCTACGGAAAAACATCAAGCAATGCTGGTTACAATGTCACCGTACAAGACTTCAATTATAAATGTGTTTAGGATGCTGTATTTTTTTGTATTTTACAAAACCAGTGATCAACAAAGCAAACAAAGCCTTTACTCAATATAACTCGGAAAATGTTGATCTGGAAGTCCCATTTAACTGTCTGTATGCTTCTAACAAAGTTTACTGGCATTGCAGTCGGAACAAATTAGAAGTCAGTCTCCCTCTACGCTGCCGTCGACATAGATGATTTGGTCAATTTTAAAACTTTATAAATGGCGCCTTTGAAACATGTGTTATGAACAGAAAAGAAACAAGCAAAAACACCGGATTCATAATTTAAAATTGCCATGGGCACTATTTGCGAAGTATATTTTAAACTTAGGGGCTATCAATGATAGTTGCTTCCTCAGATCGCCTAGACAAAGCTTAGAACTTCAGAGTATAAGTTTTTACGATTGAAAGTATACTTTTGATGTTTTGGAGGATCAAATTCTCAACAAAAATCTAAGGAAATTTTCACGAAATTAATTAAATCAATCGGTGTGCAAGAAGACAATCAATCAAAATTTTAAAATGTTGTTGCAAATTTCTCGTTAAATTTTGTATCTGTAAAATCTGCTACTACACGGCTGGTGGTTGATTAATTTTTAAACGCCACAAACTATTTACAAAAAACGATCATTATTTATTTTTAATACAACGGGCAATTAACGACTCTGCACAAAATAAGCCACGACGAAGGGTAAATTTTCCTTTACAAAATAATTTTTCTTCACATACTTCAATCGAAACCACCATTTGCAGGGCGCAATTTGCGATATTTTTGGTGAGTGAGAAAATAAAATCACTTCAAAGGACGCCTGCCTGTAACGATGTTAATAATAAGAGCTCCTAGGCACAAGTATGTAGCTTTTTGCCCGGCTGATACAATAGAATACAGTGGTACTCCGACTCTTCTTTATGAGACAATTGCAAACAAGGAAGAATCTCATACCGGCACCTGGTGGAATTACACGAACCAGAGAGCATAGTGAGTTCAATAGAAAGTTTCTTTGAAGTTTTATGGTTTTAATGAGAATCATACGAAGCACTATTTTTTGAAAAGTGATAATTTCAATAATATTTTGCTGTACGTCAGCGTACTCAATATTGAGCATTTATAAAGAGAAATATTTCTACTTCGTTGTTTCTGATTAGTCCTCTGACTTGTCCTCGAGCGTATCTCGTTCAGCGTCACATTTGTTCAGCGAAAGCAGGTTACGAAAAAAGGTTGGGTCGAAAGATTTGAAGACAGTTTCTGTAAAGATTTGTATTGAAATTTATAAATATGAAGCCCACAGGGCCTTCGTACAAACTTACATTTCCCTGCCAGACACTCATGAGTTGACTTTAAAATGTTTCACAAATGGAAAAGGTAACGCCTGAGCGTGTTTTCAGAGGGTTCAATTCAACACTAACCAATAGCACCACTTTAAGCTACATTAATAATAATGATCTTATCGGCCCTAACGGTAGTATCTGCAAGTTATAGTTCATGTTCGACTGACCACCGTACATGTAAATCTGACGGTTTTTTCACATCAGTGGAGATCAATTCTATGAAATTTTGTCCAAAATAATTAGTCAACCCATGAATGGACGTGACAACAGATAAGAAAAGAAAGTCCATAGTTTCTCATCGTCGTTTTTGATAATTATTACCGTAATTTTGCTGAAAGATTAGGACTGAGACCTGATATATTTTAGATTGATGAAGATTAAATCAATACCTTCGTTTTGATCTAACATAATACTAGCATGAAGCAGCGTTTCCCCTTACGAAGTTTAATTAAAAAAACGTTTTCGAAGACCGTGGCATGGATCGTATGCCTTTTTTTCTTTCTTACTTTCTGAAATTTTATACTAGGGTGTTTTATTTGTGCGTTTTGCATCGCTAATGTCGAGCAAGAAATTTTTTTCCTCTGTATCCAGCCACCCATACGGAAAAAGAAATGTAATCATTTGCATTTTGCAATGCAAAAACCACATGGTGATAAATAGAAAAATACATTTGTTTCAGCATCAGCCAACCAAACCCAGAAACGTTTCTTTTATCTCCCAGAAATTTATAAGATGAAAATATTTTAGTCCTATGTATTTAGGCAACCACAACATACGTACCAAGAGTGGTAGTCAAGTAACGTTCAAATAGATGAGAGTTGATATGTAAATTATCCAATTATTGCTTCGATTGGTATTTTATTTGTGAACAAGTAGTTATTATTGACAGTCAATAAATGAAAGAACAACACTAACGTTATCAAGAATAATAGTTTTGAACAATAATTTATAAAAAATATGATTATATGTTTTGCTGACTCCGTGTAATTTACTTCCGTGACTTTGAAAACAGCTGCAAGTGTATTTGATTCAAAGGTTTTAATGAAATCATTTTTATTATGATAATCACTTCGAAATAATATTCCAAAATAACACTTGTATTTACCGCACTTTTAGCTTATTGTCTGAATAAAGAAATTATTTTGAAATAAAATCATTGTCATAGTTCAACACTGGACATTGACGTGAAAGAACATTTTAAACGAAATTGTAAGAACGAAAACATAATTAACATAAATTTAATCAAACAAACAGGAGTCTGACAATGATTCTAAATATTTTATCTAGAAATTATATTAACTATCCTATTGTAAACTAATTTAAAATCCTCTTGTTACAATAATTTACAAGTAATACCTAGAGTGAGCTATTAAAAGTTTGACTTTATTTCCATTTTTTGGTCTCATGAGCTAAATTTGTGCTTCATATTTGGCCTCAAAAATATCTCCGAGCTAAAATTTTAGTCTTTTAAAGAATTGATGCTGCGTGTGACACTCTCCGTATCCATTAATCTGACATGTAAACTCAGATCATGCAACTTTGAATTATTCAACGACGGGAAACTGATATCCCTGTCCTCTTGAAACTTTTTCGCTGCCTCTGACAACTGCATCCAGACGCACAAACGACGGCATTATTTTAACTCCATGCCTTGAGAATACGACACCCAGTCTCATGCTGCTCCGAGGTCTAAAATACGTCAGAAATTAGTGAAACGTTGCGGAGCAGTTCAGGGAATACAGTGATGTAGAGTAAAGCTAAAAATGACAGAGAACTTCTGATAAATGAAACACAGTAAGTGATTAGAAAGCATTGAAGAACAAAGTGAAATTGAAGAGTAATTAGATGTAGGTTTTCTAAACAAATATGATAAAAATAGAGATACATGTTTTTCTTGGAAATCGAAAAGTGTGGAGGGAATATAATGACGATTTGTCCGTGCTGAGTGAGTTATATAAATTTTTTAAACACAATGTTGAGTTGAGAAATAAATAGTCTGGTCTTTCAGTGAAATAGGAAAATAAGATACGAAATAAGAATAAGAACGTGTTGATCATACATAGAGGAATGAATAAAAGAAATGTGAACAGAGATTTTAAGCCGGGAAGTAAATGAATAGCTATGCATCAAAATGTTTGCATATCATGAAATGATCTATCAGGTATGGACGCGCATGCAAAAATCAGAGCGCACGGTAGACGTACACTAGTGCAGAAGCAACAAAACTATCAGAGAATTAGCCAGTTCCCGTGGAAATTCCACGATTTAGATTTGACTAATTTAAAATTATTATAAAAATAGATGCATTAAAGATTTACCACAAATTATTGTGATTTAAATGAATACATTTCATTAATATATGCAGGACTTCCATTCTGCATCTTATCTACCGATAACATGGCCCAGATAATACTCGTAAAAATTCCTTGATTTAAAAGTGACAAAATTCAGGAACTATGAAATAAATACGTTTTTCGGTTTTGCCCGAGGTACCATCAGAATTTGAATATTTTTCATGAATATATACAAAATTTCTATTTCTGTAGCTTATCTGCCAATAACATGGCCGTGTGAGAGAAGACAACTAATAACGTAAAAAATTGAGTATTTTAAAGTGATCGGGCGCCTTTGGTATCCACAATACAACGATTATACTACATGCTTACCCATTCTTATTTCAGTTCAATAATTTTTCTTCAGTAATAGATAGGAAGTAATTTGTATAACAGAACAAGAAGAGAAACATTTGAATAGAACATTTGATCTATACTCTAAGTACTTGTGTATAATAATTTGATATTTGTATCTATACTCAAATTATTAGATAGTACGGCGAGGGCTCGTTATCTGGTATAATAATAAAGAAATAGGAGCGAATGGAGAGACAAACATGCATAAATGAGTCCTGTAAATAAATCGCTTTTTTCTAGAAAGTTTCACTCCATAAATCAAGTTTATTTTTACCAACAAAGTTTCCCTTCACAATGCAGGGGATAAGTAATAGTTGTTCTACATGTTTAAGTTCTTTGTATTCAATTTATCTGCTTACTGACTTGTTACATCTGTTGTTAATTGCATGGTAGCTACAGTAGTTGCCTGCTTAGTACCTACGTTTATGAAATGACACCCTGTTTGTTTTCATATTCCAACGACTGTTTTTCATTATGATTTAATATCTCATTCAACAAAATGTCAGCATTATGTACAGTATATATAAAATTGAATCTATACAAACTCTACGGAATCTAAAAGTTCCAGATATCCAGTTGTAATCTAGTAGATTCTTTAATTTCTTCTCGATAGCTCCAGCAGTTACTGAAATTCACTATATTACCTATTCCTTGAGTTTTTTTTCCTTGGCACGTAGCTCAAAATAATTCCAAGCCCATCATTAGATTAATTCCTGTATTTCGACACAACATATTGGCTGCCAGTCATTTCTCTGCATTCCTTAATCAATGTTCGTAATATGCTCTAGGTCTTCCTACACCTTCCTCGCTCCCTTAGTTCAATGCAACAACCAAATTTAAAATAGGCAATATCATATGTACAGGCTGGGCCAAAAAAGTATACGCGATTTAAATTGCAACAACCTATTTCCTATTCAGCGGAGAAAATGAATACAACCACCATCGGAGAGGTGAGAAAATAAGAATTTATTTACATATGCTAAAAGTTTTCAAACTGAGCTCCTCTAGCTTCAGTGCCGCGGGATAGCCGATGGTCGATATCACCTATTACGTTCCGTAGAGTTTCACTGGGTATACCTGCAATAACTTCCCGTGCTCTCCCTTTCACGTCAGTGATACTATCGGAACGTCAACTGAAAACGTTATCCTTTATAAATTCCCACAAATAAAAATCTAAGGGAGACAGGTCTGGAGATCTCGGTGGCCGCAGGATGTCCCCATTCCTTGAAATGACATGCTCAGGAAAACATGGACTGCTTGAAATTTCGTTTTACCAGGTAGGTTATTCCCAGGAATGAGGACGTCCAGTGGCCACCGAGAACTCCAGACCTGTCTCCTTAAGATTTTCATATAAGAGGCTTTATAAATGGGGAGGGTTTCAACATAAATCCAAATAACATCATTGATATGAAAGAAAAAGCGCAGAAAGTAATCACAGCTATACCTAGTGGAACGCTGCAAAACATAATCGCCGATTTCAACCGTTGGTTATCCCACTGTACCGAAGCTAGAGGAATTAAGTTTGAAAATTTATAGCCTATGTAAATAAATTGCTATTTTTCAGTAATTTCATGATGGTTGTATTTATTTCCTCTGCTGACCAGAAAATGAGTTATTGCAGTTTAAAGAGTGTATACTTTTTTGGTCCATCCTGTAAACGCCTCTGTCATGTCTAAGATGAGAAATATTATATATATCACCAAAATAAATGATATTCAGTGGTGGGTACGATAACGAGGAAGTTTATCACGATAACCGATAAATCGTTAATTATAACCTTACCGGCGATTATTTTATCTTTATTTCAGAAAACTGAAAAGAAAATTGTGGAAAAAAATTAGAGAAGTCTTAGAAGTATATTAGAAAAAACTTCATATACAATGTCAATCCTGTCTCTTCAATAATTAAAACTACTGTTTTAAATAAAATAGCTAAATTTACACAGCTACAGTCTAGACCAGGTCCTGCAGCATTTCCTTTTCGTAAACGTGAGCATGTTCTCAGTGAGCTCAGAGTCGATAGACACCGATGAGTCTCTTTGGCTTAATGTGGGTGCAGTCTCTTGGAACTCCATCACTAATTGAGATTCGTACCATAAAATAGCAAAGCTCTACCCTACTAAATTACAAGAAAAATAGGATCAGTTTAGCATAGGGGCACAACTTCGTAGGTTTTCGAAACGTTAATAAATGGTTATTAATGGTCAGCATCGAATAGTATATACATTCATTTACTCGTGCAAGAAGTATTAGAAAAGAAGAAGCACTAGAACGTAGGGCAAAAATCATCAGAAAACATGAAAGACCTGCACGGTACAGAAGTCTCCTCTGATGTCTAATAACTGCTGAGAGAGACTGAAGCTGAGCGAATATTTTGAGAAGACGTCACGACTGGTCGCTCCGCACTCCGTTCAGTATACGTCTGATTTCCAGATTGAACTTACTATTTCTACCTCCAAATCACGTGAAGCTTGCCACGGATAAACTGGAACCAAAAATTGAAATTATCAATTATCGCTGGTCTGAAACCAAAAGTATCAGCGATACCGATGAATCAATAATGCTGAAGAAAATATTGGGTAACCGATAACCCAATACCGTTATTGCGATAACTTATCATGCTGGTATCGCATAGTAGACAGTATTATATGTGCTGTCTCCAAATCTATGATAGTCAATATTATAAGCAGCGTCACCTTCTAAGATAGGCAATGTTATGCACACAGTCTCCAAATTTAAGATGGGCAAGATTAAATAAGCCGTCACCAAGTTTAACATAGACAAAATTATATACGCTACCACCAAGTTTAACAGAGGCAAGATTACATACGCCACCACCAAGTTTAACAGAGGCAAGATTACATACGCCGCCACCAAGTTTTAAGGCAGGAGACATTAATTCTGAAGCTCCTGAGGGAACAGCGCCTGTGCAAACAAGCTTTAGGCGTTGGCCGATGGGCAGAGCTGGCAGCCTCGCTTAATTGTTTTAAATATTCTCGCTACTCAGCTAAATTTTGAATGTCTTTCGCTCATTTTACAGTAGCGTTTTTCAGTTAGTGTAAACTCGTATATATGTCTTTATACTGTGTAAATGTATTTTGCATATTTTTTACATGTATCCATGCTGCTTATAGATAACATGGATAGATAAAAGTATGGTTTAACTCTATGATTAACACTCTGGTTTATGGATCGATAGGTCTGAGAAACGTCTTCTTTTACTGGAGTGTCTCGAACACCTGAAATGAAGGCCACTCCTCAGCGGTATAATTGTCTTCGGAATTTTCTTCATTTTATTTGATATAAATTGTGTTGCAACTTTTCAGTATTGAAACAAGGAGTGCCCTAGAAGCAACCAAAATTATAAAATATGAATATACATAGAAATATTAAAAGTGCCTACTAATTGTACGAAGTTATACTTCAAAACACGGAGTTCATCTTACAGGACACAGGCAGCTACAGCAAATTAGCAATAGTAAATTGTGGAAACACTTGTACAATTTAATGAGCAGGAAGCAGGTAGAACATAAGCACATGTAAAGTGAACGAGTCAAGACGCTATAAAATAACATAGCTTGAACGCATCAAATGACAAATTAGAATGTCACGAAAAAATAAGCTTGAATTGAGATGAAGGTAACAAAAAAAATTATTATGTATATTAGAACATGATTATTTTTTCATGTAAAGCGAAGTTGCTGCAATTTTATTTAAGTATCACCTACGGACATGTTGTGTAGGTTGTACAATATTACTGGTAGCGGTACACGTTTTGTAGCCCATAAAAAACAATGCAATGCTCGTCACTGGACGAATAAATTACACAATTTCCGTGAAGGAGTTCCGTCATCCAGAATAATTCTCTTTCATAAAAATACAAAGTATGTTTTAGACCATAAAATATGCTGACTCAAATGTTTGCCTCTACTGCTTTTATGAAAGTTTGACCTTAAAGTATTTTTTTACTCCGCTTTTCTTGTTTACTGAAATCGTTTTATTATTAGTTCAGTTATACTTCATTGAAGAATTTCATTTCCGTGAATGAAAATACTCATTATCTTACCTATTTTATAACAAGTCATAGACTTATCAAACAAAGTTTAGAATTTTCAAAGTTCTGCATCAGACGAAAAGTATTATTTTATGAATTAGTTTTATGTCAAATTTTTTTCAATAAAAATAAGCGTTTGTTGGCACCCTAAAACATAGTGGACAGTCCTCAATAGAGGTATCCTGGATACTGTTGCAGTGTTACGGGGCATATTCTTTTGGAGACAGGGCAATTTATTTAAACTAGTGTAACCATACGTGAAATTCAAGTGTTTTTACTGAATTCTTTCGTTTGATTTGCCAGCAGACGCGGGCTTTGCAAAGGAGTTTCCACATTGATGTGCCTTTGGTATCCACAATGCAATGCTTACAATACATGTATAACCTGTCGAATTTTCTCGTATCTAAATCCTTAAGAGCGTGACAGAAAGACGGACAAGGCAAGCAAACATGTAACAAACTGTGTATTATTATACTAGTGTACCTGTGCCATCAAAAATGATGATAAATCTAGTGCATAATAATCACAGAATACAGTATTGATGACACCCGTGTAGTGTACTCGTGCCATCAAAAATGATGGTAAATCTAGTCTAATACTAAGAATGACTGTCGTGTGTTTAAATATTCATTTATTTATTTATATCTTTCCCGTCACGCTCTTAAGAAAATATAGAAGAAATTAGCACTGGCGGTCTTCGTTTCAGTTCACTGGTAAATTAATTCACTCATTTTCGCTGTACAAGTGAACTATAATAAGTCACTTTCAAAAAAATTAGAGAGATCCAGAGCCTTATATACTCGAGTCCGTATCGTGGATACCGAGTACGGCGGAGTATTGCATATTACAATATACATACACAAGCTCGCAGTTGCTTTCAGTAATGCTGAATTTTTGTATCTAGGATATGACACGAATGGCTGTAACTACTTCTATTGCAGCTCAAAAATACTGTATTCTAAGTTTTTATTACTGTCGCAAGAAAAATAAGTTGCCTTTGAAATGAGCTTAAGCATGGAAACTCCACTTGAACGAAAAAAAAGACTGAATCGAGAGCAAAAAAGAAGAGTGAGAGAAAGATTATCTCAAGAATAACAAACTGTTGTAAGGCAACAGAGGCGGGATCAGTATGCAATTTTATTTAATATCTTTCCAACAGTATTTGCCATCATTTTTGATGGCACAGATACACTAGTGTATAATAAACACTTAGAATACAGTATTTTTGAGCCACAATAGCAATAGAACTAGTTATAGCCATTCGTGTGATATCCTAGATACAGAAATTCAGCATTACTGAAAGCAACTGCGAGCTTGTGTATGTATATTGTAATATGCAATACTCCGCCGAACTCGGTATCCACGATACGGACTTGATTATGTAAGGCTCTGGATTTCTCTAATTTTTTGACAGTGACTTATCATAGTGTCTTCCTATCTATTCTTAAGAACGTGACACGAAACATGTAAATAAATAAATATGTAAAGACACGACGGTCATTCTTAGTATTAGATTAGTGGAATAGGCGTTGGAAAAATTGATGGAAGGTGGAGAGTCTTGTAATTCATTTGACGTTAACATACTTTTACTCCTCATTGGAGGGCTACACAACTTCGCTGTGCTTCAAGCTGCGTGAATATTTGACACGAAAGGTTCCTGCTCTACATTGCTCGTGAGTGAACACAACATTATACATGAAATTATAGGCTTACTGCATCGTATGTTAGGAGACATCTGTGGTGAAGTGAGAGAACACAAAATAAATGATGATCTATGAATAGTTTTAACCTAGATCTTTGAACTCATGTGTTTCTGTCAATACTAGATGTAAAATCAAATCAATTTCAATTACGTCGCAGACTACATATCGTATAATTTTTTTTTAGTAAACCATTGTCTGTCTATTATGTTAATACACATTATGATCATAATGCTTGCACACGGGCATCTAAG
>VCRD01000080.1:424645-438772 GCA_006783055.1 Trinorchestia longiramus
ATATTTTTGAATCCCTATTCTTTATTCTTAACGGTTATAGTTCCAGAATGTTGATTAGAAAACTATTTCTGGTATGTCATCATTGCAACATAAAAAAACAGGCAAGAAAACAGAGAAGCCACTCCTTCTGAAATTGCATTTGTAGGTGCATCTGCAAGTAAGTTCATCTGTAAGTAAGTGAATCTGTAAATAAGTGCATCTGTTAATAAGTGCATCTGTAAGTAAGTGCATCTGCAGGTGCATCTGTAATTAAATGCATCTGTAAATAAGTGCATCTGTATGTAAGTGCATCTGCAGGTGCATCTGTAATTAAATGCATCTGTAAGTAAGTGCATCTATATGTAAGTGCATCTGCAGGTGCATCTGTAATTAAATGCATCTGTAAGTAAGTTCATCTGTAAGTAAGTGAATCTGTTAATAAGTGCATCTGTAAGTAAGTGCATCTGCAGGTGCACCTGTAATTAAATGCATGTGTAAATAAGTGCATCTGTATGTAAGTGCATCTGCAGGTGCATCTGTAATTAAATGCATCTGTAAGTAAGTGCATCTGTATGTAAGTGCATCTGCAGGTGCATCTGTAAGTAAGTGTATCTGCAGGTTCATCTATAAGTAAGTGCATCTGCAGGTTCATCTGTAATTAAATGTATCTGCAAGTAAGTGCATCTGTAAGTAAGTGCATCAGCAGGTGCAAGAATATCGTTTGTTTCCCTCCCGTAGGGCTGCTGCTCTGAGGAAGTTTGATAAATATGAATATATTTTTGCTCTCGTGCGAGTTTATTTTTTGTGTGGCTTCCTGTGCTGAATTTCAGTTATTATTTTCCTTCAAATAAATTAGCATTGCTTCAAAATTAGTCATATTAATCTGTCATTTCCGGTTACTTAACAATAAAAATGCATTAATTCGTCGAGATGTTTTGAATAAGATTTGAAAATATTAATGCATTTTATAAAGATATCAATATTACCATCAGTATTAACCAGTTATTTTACAAAGTTATAGATGAACTATTTTCTCAGTAATAGATGAATAGTTGTAGACTTGTCACGATATTTGGCTGGAAAATTGCGCCTATAACGCTAAGTTTATACGATTCTCTCCACGATTGCTCTGTGCGGGTATTTTGCTAAATAAACGAACAAAAATTTGTGATCAAATTTTTATCTTGGTCTATGTCTAAAACAATTAGATGGAAGGATATTACTAGGAAAATTTTTGATAGAAGTGTTGGGCATCGTAGGGAACATGTTAAGCTCAAATATCTCAAATAAATATCACCAGCTTGGTCGACTGGTGAGCGAATCTGCTTGCGAGCAGAAAGACCCGGGTTCGAATCCCGCTGCCGACATGGTTGACGCGGCTAGAAATACGGCATAGGACTTGGGTAAAAACAACTGAATAATTATCGAAGTAATTATCCGTCCCAAGAATGGGCCAGAAGGTTCGTTCCTATAGCCTCATTCTATTCTATTCTATTCTAAGTTTAGAGACCACGCTGTGGAACAAATCTCTGAAGAAGTCTACGGTAATTACACCTGACATTTAAGTTACTCTGGAATTGCTGATTTAAAGCGACAGTTGCAAAAGAACCTGCGCTCCAAATTCTTGGTTAGAATGCAATTTAACTTACAAGTAGTATCGAGCTTAAGCCAAGGTACCATCATTGGGTTAATAATGAGAGTGTTTTTCATAAATTTCATGCGTTACAAAATCATTTCATGTACGCGAAGGAATATACATTCTTAGTGAACCAAACAGTAACTAATAAGAAATAAACTTTGGAAATGTACCAAGTATTTTCTTCAGTGTTGTGTTAAAGTACTATTTTATTATGCAGATTTCAAACACAAAGAAAGTGATATTTTTTACCCGCATGGCGAAGCTGAAAAGCAACTTTAGAGTTGATAATTATTTTCAGTGTTTACCAACTCATATTCAATCAAATGTTTATGATTTGCATTCTTGGTGCATATAAGCACCGTGAAGTAGGAATACATTTTTTAATTATTATGCTTCAACATGGGTAACTGACTCTGCGTGTAGAAGGCGCTTTACATGTTTATACATGGATAGCAGTCACTGTAGTCTCTACTTTTATCCTGGAACAATTTGAACAATCAAAAGCAAGATCTAACGAAATAAATAACATATTAAAATAATGGTTTATGAACCATCGATTATTTAGCTTCCTTAAAAGTGAATATATGATATTAAAAAATGCAACGGCTGTAAATTCTCTCACTGAAATTTTAAAATGTTCACTGAAAAATGCATTTAATAGCGCAGTGTTTATTCATTCAGTGACCTACCAATTATTTCTTGTCCTTTATCTTAAGAATTGGGAAAGAGTTGCTGAGGATAATCACATTATGAATGTTTTAATCATGCGCGAGTAAGTTAAAAACATTTCAGCGATAAAATTACATTGTAAAATGGTTTTAAATCAATTAACTTTAAACTATCCGAACCCTGCACATGCTGTAAACTCACAGAGAATATCATGAGATTATTTCACTGTTGCCGTGGTACAGGTACAATAGCATTCTTTTGTGCTCGAATTCTGCAGTTCAATTTGCTTAGAAAGTTTACTTCCCTAATCAAACTAGGGAATTTCATTTTAGTTCCATTTCTCCTACATTCTCATGCAATGTTTCAATAGTCTTTTCACGTCATCGCGTTTCAGTACCCCAAAAAGAGGTGCATGTAGTGAAGCAGTTCCATAAACACATCGTCTGGATATGGAAAGACGCACGGAAGAGTTCCATGCAAAGCAAGAGCTCGGTTGCGATAAAAAAGCTTCAGCAATACAGGACTTTGCTCAGTTCAAAATACAGATACTGAACTAAACATGAAATAGTTATCGCATTATATTGATTGTCACATTTTATGTTCCACATATATTAAAATATATGCTAAAAAGCATGATTTTTCAATTCGTCTCTGATGAAGCAATTGACTGTGGTTATCGTTAGAGAATAGGATGTCGTTTAGGAGGTAAATATGTTCCAAGTATTCATTAATACATAAATATTATGTTCCTGTTGGTTGATTTTGCTGTATTGTTATTAGTGTTGTCGTTACAACAACTGTTCATAACATTAATATGCATATGAACAGCTGTTGTCTTCGTACACATACATGCTACTTCCGATCACATTCGTCGTAAAAAAGCTATAACAAAACAAGTTCTAATGTTGCACGAACAATGTTTTTTTACAGCCAACGGTAGTGCTTCGAACCTTTGCATTCAAATTGACAACCAGGACAGGCATGAAGAGAAAGAATTAAGCAACGCAAATGCAATTAAACCAAATCAAATATTGTAATTTACATTACTAGGTGTGCACGTCCCATTTGGTATTGAATTTTTTCATTGCTTTGTTTAACGAGGATGTTAAATGTCTCTACCTTTGTACCTTTGTTCTTTTAAAAGTTTTAAAGAAATTATCAACTAATTTTATCTAATTTTTGATCGTCTAGAATGAAACAATTTCAGGCAAATGAAATCAACTTATTTTGTGATATTTTCAACATCTTGGGTGGATGACAGGCAGCTCAAATAACATACAGAAATATTGTTTGATAAATTGCTATTAATTATCGTGATAACCTCGTTTGATAACAATCTCTATTATTTATTATTTGGTTCGCTGCATGTTAATTATTGGTATTATATTTATTGTTATTATTATTCTGAAGACTGATGCAACATCTTCGTTTTCGATGGCCTGACTGGGCGAGTAGTTGATGAAGTAACAGATCGCGTGGGACATGAAAGTCACGCACGTCAGTACGAGCTCCTGATAATAAAACCCAGATCCTCATCACTCCAGAAGACGAGTTTCAACAAAGACACACACACTTTTATTGTCATTTACAACTGTGTTCACTATTTTCCTCGTTTGCTCAAAAAATTTATATCAGTCCCTACGTCTTTCTTGAAATTAGTTCAAGCATTTTGCTGTAAATGAATAGGTGGCCTCACGGTACCACTGTCGATTACAGGTTTAGGTTTCGAAAATTGTATCTACAACTAGACACAATTTATGGAGTTCAGTAGTTGTGTTGTGTGTTGCTAGTAATAAGTTTTTTCCTGCACTGTACAAATAGTACTATGTATTTCTTTGCATAAACGAGTATCAATATAGTACTATGTATTTTTTTTAAATACGAAAGCAGTACAAATTATTTTTTCCAACACAACGACAAATTTATTCGGCGTCGCACGGTATAAATATACTATTAACAGGAGTAAATTTTCATTTTTAAAATCCCTTGAACAACAAAGACCTGTACTTGAACACAACTGTAAAGGAAACACAGAAAATTGAGCCTTTGATTCCAAAGTCTAGAACAGGCAAATGAACTGTTATCCCCATGATCACAGAATTGATCCTCGGAATGTGAGAGGAAAATCACCGCGTTATCACACAGCTCAAATCAGGACATTGCAGTGTAACAGAACTCGAGAAAAAATACCTGGATGTGTTATCGTTCTGATGAGCTATAATCTGACCGGATGGAAATTCTCATTCAATTGAAATCAATTTATGAGCAGACTATGAGATCAGAAGACATTCAAATTATTGGATTTTTCATGCTGCTAATTAATTATGTGAATTATTGACGTAGTAGTTGTTTTATTGCATTTCAAAATGTTCACGATGAAAGTATAACAGCCTCACACTTTTTCTCACCTTAAGGTAAGATTGATCTACAAAAGAATTTGCAGTAAGTAGAAAACATTAGAAAGCAATTTAACGTATTTTTCTCTTCTAACTAAGTGTAGCCAGTGCACAAATACACAATTAGCGACCAAAGCTCATACAGTAAAAGGAACTACCCAATTGTTTTACTACTTTCCGTCTCTTTATTGTGATCAGACACTTGTTATGCTGTCTAACATAAAATATCATGTTCGAACGGTAAAGAATACAATGTTTCAGGAGTCTGGAATATTTTTTTCAAATTTTCTTGCAAATAATCTATTTTTTGGAAATCTGATGCTACTGTTGCAAATTTACCTTGATGCAAAAGATATAAACGTGAATGAAAAACTAAAATGAGAATGAAAAAGACAACATTTTATTTGTGACAACCTAATAATATTGGTGCTGTAGAGAATGAATTATGAATACAATATGTTTAGTTAAATGCATTCTAATGCACTATGGAGCTCAATCACCTACGATCTGAAGCACAAAATTTTATAATCAAACAATACAGTCAATTGCAATCACGAATATTTAGGATATGAATAAATCTTTTCAGAAGGAAATAAATGCTGGGCTCACATGCAAAAGACATTTTTTTCCACAAAGTTAGGGTAACCACCCAACAATAAGATTTTATCACTTATGTGTAAAAAATGTAATATACCAAGACCAATGAATCAACAGAAAATAGTTTATAAACGAAGTAAATGTTGAAATATGTTTGAGAAGAAATAAAAATATTTTGTGAGTAACTATGGAATTAACAAAAAGTAGTAAATACGGTAAGCTGAGATGGATTCTGATGAGACTCATTACTTTAAATTGGGATACACAGCTGAAGCATATACATGTAAAACAGGACGATCGAGTAAAATAATATTTTGATACTCTTTGCCGTGCAGGAAAATAGCATAAATACGATGTGTGTTTCCTACAGTGACATCGTTGTTCTACTGTACATATAGTCTTGCTTTTCAATGGCAATTAAGTTAACTAGAGGGTTTGGATTGTTAAAAATGTTCATTTTCATCGTCATCTCTGAATAAACATTTCACAATTTAGTCAAAAGTCTGTCTTGTTTCGTGCTAGGATCTTTGACTTTTAAGTTGAAATACAGCCCAAATTTACCATAATTTGATATTTCACGTTATTTCACTGAGGGATTCAATTCATATTGGCTTATAAAGTATGATTTCCTCTTATAAATTAGGCGTGACCCAGGCTGTGAGCCTTTGTTCGATGATGGGTAGTCACTTTATTCGTAAGGGTCTACTTGCTTCAAAATATATTTTTGTCTTAGCTTAATTTGCTTGTTCATTTTTCATAAATATAGAAACGAAACATAGAGTTAGTACGATAAGACATAGAGTTAGTACGATGTAATACTGGGGAGTTCGTGATATAAAAATTTGTCTAGACAATTTTTGAATGTGTTCACAGTGCCGGCAGAAATATGTTTTCTGGCTGCTGGTTCCAAGTTACGGAAATTATAACGGGAAAAAATTTCATAGCTTGAGAAGTCTTGAAGTCTCTCAGTAGTAGTTTTTGGCCTTTCATTTCTGGTTCGTACGTTACCGTCTCTTTTGAAAAGCCCTTCCAGAGTGACATTGTTATGGCCGTTGAGGTACTTAAAGGTTTCAATAAGTTGTCCTCGCAGTCTTCTTTGTTCTAGGGAGATAAGTTCAAGGCGTTGAAGACGTCTTTCGTAGCTGAGATTGCGGAGTTCTGGAATCATCATCATTCCTTTCTGCTTAATTATTTCCATTTTATTAATATCTCTTCGTAGGATAGAAACCCAGAGTTTCACAGCATAGTCAAAATGAGGCCGGACTAGCGCTTTATAGAGCGGAAATACTATGTTCCATGACTTGTGTTTGAAGTTCCGTGCAATGAAACAAAGAATCATGCTTGCATTTTTGACACTTTTTTCCACTTCTTTGTCATGCTTGAGATTTTCAGTGACAATGACACCTAAATCTCTTTGTTGCTGGACTGTTTCAATGGGTATGTCATACATCGTGTGTTGGAAATGCCGGTTATTTGCATCAAAGTGCATTACTGAACATTTATCAATGTTGAAGCTCATTTGCCAGATTTCAGTCCATTGTAGAAGACGGATGAGGTCTGATTGGATAGTTGCTTTGTCCCTTTCGGTCAATGCTCTGTGACAGAGTTTCGTGTCATCGGCGAATTTGTTGATTTTACTGATGATTCCGACATCAAGATCGTTGATGTAGATGATGAAGAGGAGCGGGCCTAAAGCGCTCCCTTGAGGGACTCCTGATGTTAAAAGTGTTGAATCACTTGTTTGATTGTGAATCACCACGCGTTGAGTGCGACCAGTGAGCCAGTTTCGTATTCATCGGGAGTAGTTGCCTCGTATTCTATGCGCTTCCACTTTGGCCATGAGTCTTTCGTGGGGAACTTTGTCGAAGGCTTTTTGAAAGTGTAGATATACAAGGTCTACGGCTTTTGTACGGCCGTATATGCAGTTAACTCCAAAGAAGTCAAGGAGGTTTGTGAGGCAGCTCCGTTTTTTTATTAATGAAAAGTATTCATTTAAAGCCTAATCATTCATCATAAATCTTTAATACATTTGTCTTTAAAATAATTACATATTCGTGAAATCTAAATCGTGAAATTTCCACGGGAACTGTCTAGTACATATAAACAGTTGAATTAAATGTTTCATAATCTACATATGTAATCGACTATGTATCTCCACCTTGCTGTACCTGTGTGTGTTCGTCTCATTACTTCCTATCTATTACTGAAGAAAAATTATTGAACTGAAATCTGAACGAGTATGCATGTATTACAAGCATTGTATTGTGAATACAAAAGGCGCCCAATCACTATAAAACACGCCATTTGTTCCGTTATTAACGTTTTTCTCTTATACGGCAATGTTATCGTTAGGTAAGAGACAAAATGAGAGTTTTGTATATATTCAAGAAAAATATTCTGATTCTGATGGTAACACGGGTAAAACTGAAAACGCATTTTATTTCATAGATCCTTAATTTCATCACTTGTAAACCAAGAAATTTCAACAGTTACTATCTGGGTTATGTTATCATTAGATAAGATACAGAATGGTATTTCTGTATAGATTAATAAAAGATATTCCTTCAAAATACAATAATTCGTAGTAAATATTTAATGCATTCATCTTTATAATAATTTCAAATTAGTCGAATCAAAATCGTGTATATTATGCAAGTGTATATTGTATAATATACAATATGCATGTATATGCATATAATCATAACATTTTAACGCTGAAAAATTAGGCACCTCTATGATCGTTGCAGCGTGAAATAGGAGTAAATTACAAACTGCTGTAAAGTTTTGGAATTAACAGGCTGTAAACCTGTCAGATGTTCGTTCAAATTTATTTATATAATTCTCATAATTCTGGTTTTAAGTGAATGATGAAATTATGGGAAGCGTTCACCGGTGTTAAGGTGATAATCCACAGCGTGAACAAAATGATGAAGAACCAGAGACCTGAGAACCATAAACTAATTCTGACACTACGATCAGTTTCTTCAAAAATTCAACTGCGTTTTAGACCAATGATGAAATAAAAGTATGCTGTCCTAATGATAAATTTCTAAATTCAGAGCTGCTTTGGCTTCTTTTTCATGAGTGACATGGCACGTGCATGTTGTATAAAAAGTTGGACGGGAGTTGCGCCTGACGAGGATTATGGCTACAAGAGGAAAAATTGTTCAGAGTTGGAAAATGAGGAAAGAATTTTGTACAATCTATGCACTTCCAATCTACATGCTCCAAAAAAACCAAGAGGTTGTAGATTTACTTTATATATTTCATAAGAATATTTTACTATGTATATAAGTAGCGCGATTGCATGGCTAAATCGATTTCTAGTTACCGAACTAATGAACTCTAACAACTTTTTCAACATTTTTTTTAGTTTTTAAGTTAAAGGTTATTCTTGAAGAGGACAGTATTCGCGTTGAAAATTTTATTTCATGATCATACCAGATTTTTTAAAAAACAACTACATAATAAAAGTATTAGTCAACATTTTATGGGTAATATGAAGCTAAAGTACGTCATAACATGCGTAGAAAAAGCTATGATATAAGTTTAAAGTCTCCAGTTTTTTGTGATTTATCCTGTAGAGAGAACTAAAAATATATCAAGTCAGTTTTTCTTTTATCCCACAAAAAGTTATGATCATGTACTTTGCCCTGACTTTCGACACTATTACACACCAACTCACTTTATTGCTTGATAGTTATTAGTAAACCATTACTTCAAGTCTCAGTGATAATCTTTAAAATACTGAAATTAAAGGAAAAAAGACAACTAATTTCACCCCAAATCAATTCTTTGCATGGCTGCTCTTCACTTCATCAAAAATTAACTGAGCTAATGAAAACGACAGACAATTACTGCTTTGTTCGGAAACGATCATTTTTGCTGAGGCAAGAAAATCCAAGCATTCAAATTGAATTGTCCAACGAACTGTCAAAAATTTTATCACTTAAATTCTTATATTTCGATTGGAATTCCATCGAACCGGATGAACCGAGCCACATCCTCATATGACGTATTCTGGGTAAGATTTCATCAAACAAGTGTCCTACAGAGTATAATTTTATCAATTTAGTACTGACCCACGGAGAAGTTTCGTATTGTGGACATTGCTTCAAGATTGTCAAATGCAGCATATGATGTTAATTCCGTAACTGGAGATCAATTAATAACCGTACGACATTGTTACGCAATTCAGAACGTAAGATTACTCTAATCTAATACTAAGAATGACTGTCGTGAGTTTATGTATTATTTATTTATATATTTATTTATTTATATGTTTTGTGTCCCTTTCAAAAAAATTAGAGAGATCCAGAGCGTTATATACTCGAGTCCGTATCGTGGATATCGAGTTCGGCAAGGTATTGCCCTATGATTCGGGTACATTGTACCCGAATATGACACGAATTGCAGAGTCAATTGCAGCAGTAGAAAACTATGTATCTTAGTTTTCACTAGGAATGTTGTCATTAAAGAAATACTCAATTAAAACGTTTCTCCTTTGTAATAAATATACATAAAACTAAATATATTGCATTGCGTTCTTATATGTAATTTTATTTAATATCTTTCCAACAGTATTTGCCATCATTTTCGATGGCACGGGTATTATCACAAAATCTCTGCGTTCATTTTTGACGGCTGGGTACACTAGTATTGTGTATATTACTACTGTTATCTACTCTCATTTCAACAGATTGTTACTACGTTGAGCACAGTATGAAAATGAACAGATTGGGGAAAAAAATATTTTATATTGGTATCTTCAAACTATTTTGTATGACAAAGAAGGAATCCCAGTTGAATAAAACATTTTTTCACTGTATCCGTACATAAGGAGGAAATATTCACTACCTGATTTAAATTTGATTGTATCCATCAAGTCTGATATAGTGTCCATCAAAGATAACACTATATGGATACAAGGGACTTCATTTACTTTTAAAAATAGTATACTGAAGAAAATTTCTCAGTAGAAGATTCAGTCAAAACATCAATCAGAATTGCTATTTTTAAAGGGCTGCTGTACTTTTGTTTATGTCAGAAATTATAAAGTATTAGAAAAGGATCACCAGGTACGAGAATTAATTATATTAGGAAATGTTGCCAAATATACAAGAAGCTAACGAATGGTACTCTGAGGAAAAATCCTTCTGAGGAAAAATCCATGAAAATAATCCCCTCAAAGATATTACAAGTTAAATCAGCATTTTTGAAGCCTAGTTTCAGCAAAAACTGTTCGAGAAATTTCATATTTTCATTCGTATAGAGTCAACAAAAATTAATCGATGGTTCAATTGAAGCAAATACTACATGTTCCCATACCAGTGGAGTTTAAAATATTGTTCGATAAAAGAACAGAACGTGTTTAAACTTAGGGACAGTGAAAACAAGTCTCAACTTCTGACTACATTGTCCAAGTCACTCACGGAAAAAGGGCGATAATTATTGTAGTTGTTATACATTCCTGTTGTTGAATCATCGCATGGCCATCCGAAATAAAGTCAAGTATGTACGCTATTATTACTGGATAGATTGAGAGATAAAGCGTATTCAGTAGTCAAGCATTTTACTTGAAGAATGTTTTAATACACCCTTGAAAGGAATTAAGTTTTATAAGTTAACTTTAGGACAGATCAACATTTTCAGAAACTCATCGGGAGCAAAACTTCTCGTCTAAACAAAGGACAATTTAATTTATAGTTAGTTTAAAGCTTTTTTGTCCAGATTTTACAGTTTGCTGACAACATCAGAAGAGAAAATGTTTCCAAAGCCTTCTTTTACAAAGTAATCCTCCAAGTGAAAATAAAAATGGAATAGAAGCTCTTTGTGCGAAGATTTTTTTTAAATTTTAGAGATTTTATATTCATTTTTACGATCGCATTATTATCCAATTCTACAACATTTAAAAGAAAGGTGAATGATGTCAAAGTAATTATCAATAAACACTGCACCGACGAGAATAATAGAGAATTTTGCAAACGTAATTTTTGAAGTTCATAAAATACGCCAGACATGTTCATCATTTTTGTCATATTTTAATTAAGTTCAACAGCAACGACAAATTCTCTTTTCAGTACTGATTTAAATTCGTAATTTTGATGAATTAAACTAACGCAAAATTATACTACTAACAGCATCTGATCAGCTCATAAGCCCTCAATAATAATAAAAGAAAGGTAAGTCGTATTGTTTCCACCTGTAATTTCCAAGTGAGGTCTTCTTAGAGCTTCACATACAGAAATTGATGCAATATTTGTTGTATCTGAATTTTCTATCATTGGTTTTGTTTCTTTCAATTTCTTCAGAATTGTTGTATACTGAGAACGCTGGGTTAGAAAGCCTCGACAGAAAAACTATTTTGGATACAACGAAGAAATAGGACAGAAATATATAGCTACATATATAGCAAACCAAGAGGCATAAACATTAAAAGAATAAGTTTATTTGCAATAAACCATTATAGGAAATGAAATGGAAACCGGCTCGAAAATTTTCTTATCGACATTGATTTTGTCGTAACTGAGAGAAGCTCCTAGGACTGAACAAGTCTATTTTCCCACCATACAGTATATCACTAAATTATTCACCAGCATAGTATCATTCATCTTAAATCCTAGCTAAAATCCTCCCAAAAATCAGTTACCCACTCAAGTATCATCGCTAGAAGCAGAGGGAAAAATCGGAAGTGAGATGAGGATAAGATACACACGGGAAGAGAAACTATGAAAGAAATACTGCCCTGGAAATTATTGCAGTTCTACCTAAGGCTATGAAGAGAGACAAGTTATGGAAGCCCTGTCACACAACTATGGTTCCAGCATGGCAATTCCCTCTCTGCAGATAGGGGCCTAACACATGAAGATGAAGATAAAACGATGAGAATAATTTTTGCAGCAGAAGCAAACCCATCCTTTGGTCGGGTCTCTGCATGGTGTACCAATTTTATTTCGCATATTTACATAAAAATATTATGATATTTGTAGGACGTAAGGGTATGCCCTCAAAAAATGTTCCACGAATATTTTCTCAAGTACTTCAAATACGATGGGTTGCCTGACTCTTTAGTTAATTCATCATAACATCGGTAATTTCATCTTTGTTGTCAGTGATTTGAAAATTGGATGTGACAATCATCCAACATATTGTATATATATTGTATAATTCCAATCCAATTCAAAGTTGTGCACCAGTTTTTGTACGTTCAACTATACAGGGCACGGCAACACAACTTCATTTTTTAAAAGCAATGCGCTTTGAAGAAAGGAAGTTACTGCATGTTGCCACACGCTGTATCACAGTAGATCATTTACAATTGAGGTTGCACGTTTCATGAACTCTGTCTTAGAAAAATTTAGTAGAAGAAAGCAGTGATACTTCATATGCACATAAGTCACTTCGATGTAAAGTTTCCGCTTTCTTGCCTGTTAATTTGAAACCAAGGTCGGGAATCAATGAACGTTCGATAATTTATGCATTACCTACGAGTGCAAAATTGTCTGAAAGCTTCGCTTGGTCTTTCTCATGAGAAGAATTTTAAAATTTTCAGAGATCCGGTTCACAGCCTAGCGCTTACAGCTAGAGCATAAAAATATTCGATTCTATGTACTTTGTACCCAATGAAAAAAGGAAAAAGTATTATATTAGAAGGGACAAGGTGAAAAATTCAGTGCCATGTGTTAGGCAATATATTTGCCGTCATCACTACGAACATCTGACCTCCTAACTGTCCAGGACCATCATGTAGATGTTGCAGTTGATAAAGAGGTCCCAATACCATGATTGATGATTAATAAAAAATTTATTTTAGCTAAATGTAAATGAGTACATGTCCAGTTTTTCCTTAAATTAAAGTTATTCCTTCCAATTTTGTTAAACACAATCTATACAATTGAAAATTCTTTAATAACATTAAGAATAATACAGCATTCCAACTTCGCTTCGATCCATTGAATTAGAAAAATTCTATCCTCCTATGATACAAATGAAAACACAAGTTTCATCAAACAAATTTGTATTTTACTAAAACGTGTAATAAAAAACGTGGACATTTCCGTACTACTTCTTACTCCTACGTGAAGGCAGAAACTACAGAAGCATTAAGTGAAATGTGCGTGAGTGCGTATGTACGCATACAGAAAGCAATGAGTCAAAATATCCATATTGTTTTTTTTATTGGAAGTAAGGCTTTACAAACCAACATGAAATTAGCATAGAAATTCATTGATTTACTGTAGAATGTTCAGGATTCGCCAAAAAATTGCTTAATATGAAATCAATTTCAACACAAGTTTATTTATACGCAATACGAGGGGGCTTCAAAAAGTTCGTGGAAAAAGCTTTCAAAAAGTTCGTGGAAAAAGGACAGTTTGAAAAAACGGTCAAAGTCATAATGTTTATTTTTCAAAATATGCTCCATCTAGGTCAATACATTTCTGCAAACGCTGATACCAGCCTGTAAGTCCATCTGTGTAAAACTGAGAGTCATGCGATTTGAACCATGTCATGGCAGCTCTTTTTACTGCTTCAACTGATGGAAACTGGGTACCTTTCAATGACTTTTTCAGGTTTGGAAATAAAAAGAAGTCGGCTGGGGCTAAGTCAGGGCTATAAGGTGGATGTCGAATGATTTCCCATCGAAATTCGCGTAGCACAGCTCTGGTCTGCCGAGCGCCTGCGCGGGTGCATTGTCGTGGTGGAAGAGGACGCGCCGATGCAGCTCCCCAGGGCGTTTTTCTGCGATTTTCTTGGACAATTTTCTCAAAATCTCTTCATAATGAACAGCTGTAATAGTTTTCTTGTTATCGAGGAAATCAACTAACAAGATCCCCTCTGCATCCCAGA
>VCRD01000080.1:443684-481374 GCA_006783055.1 Trinorchestia longiramus
TAGGAGAAGCTCGAAGTAATGACACTTACTGTGATAAAACAGACTCAAGTGCCAACACCGGAAATATGTATTTGAATTGAAATTACGTGGAATAAACGAATGCATTGGAGTTTGTGACTATCTCAGCTAATTTTATTCTGAAGTTTAAATAGGTAATGAATTATTTGTAAAATATTCTGTTAGACCACCAGCTTGGTCGACTGGTGAGCGAATCTGCTTGCGAGCGGAAAGACCCGGGTTCGAATCCCGCTGCCGACATGGTTGACGCGGCTAGAAATACGGCATGGGACTTGGGCAAACAACCGAATAATTATCGAAATAATTATCCGACCCAAGAATGGGCCAGATGGTTCGTTCCTATAGCCTCATTCTATTCTATTCTATTCTATTGGATGCTGGACCAAGGAAATAGCCTCAACTTTGAGAGCAAGTAGTGACAAACTGTCACTCACGGAAAATTGTAGGTTTTGACAAATTTCTGGTCGGCAATGACAAACTATTATAATTGTCTTAACACACTGTGGGTTTTGATGAAATATTTAACCGTAAAAAAAGGCATAATGCTGGCTGTGACAGACTACGTGTAGCTACATCACACGATGGGGTAAACTGTGAGTAGCTCTACTCCTTATAGCAAGACAAACTGCAAGACATGACAAAAAGAAGCAAGTCACAAACTCGTCTGAGACTAACTGTATGCCAGGACAAATTGCATGCCAAGGTAAACTGCAAGACATGACAAAAAGAAGCAAGTCACAAACTCGACTGAGACAAACTGTACGCCAAGACAAACTGCATGCCAAGGTAAACTGCAAGACATGACAAAAAGAAGCAAGTCACAAACTCGTCTGAGACAAACTGTACGCCAAGACAAACTGCAACGGAAGGAAAACTACGAGCCAACATATAACATCGCTTGCAGCAAACTTAGAGCAATTTTTCATATATCTTGCCGGGCTGCAGCAAAATCTAGCGCTACTCAGTCATGCAAACGCTCAATGCTATTGGCAGTTCTTTTCAAAACTAAATTTTTATGAAATTTGTTAAATAATTTTTGAAAAAAGTTAATGGTATCAAGCTCATTCATTTTGTTGTGGTCGGCTTGTTGTGGTCGGAAAACTCGAAGGGAAATTTGATGTCGATGACTAATTGGATATTTGCTCGCTTCAATTAAAGGCTGATCCATATGAAATATGTCCATTATAAAAAAGATCTTCGTCACACGGATTGGACTGAAGTGTCGACGCTGCAGCATAAACGAGTGCCAAAATGCAGTTTGACTGTACATAGATCTTTTTTATGGGTCGAGAAATTGGCAGTGAAATCTGAGAGCGTGGAAAAAGACCTGAAAAGAGTTAACAAGGATTTAGGGATTTTTTGAAGATACTCACTCGGACCATTTGTATTTTTACTTTCCTAATATGTGTATTGTACATATCTTTCATTCACTTTTGATTTTTGATTGTCTCTAGCGATTTTTCAGAAGGTAGCTAAGCAGAAACATTGCTTAAGTATTCATGAAGTGTATGTTGTATCCAAATTATCTTAATTATTCCAGGGCAGCATTACTGACGTCACAACAGTGATTAAAATAGGATTTTTCTTAAAAATATTTACAGCTTGTAGTCAGTATATGTGACTTGTAATATGACTCGAACGAGGTACCTGAAAATGTTCTCCACAATAACTGATAAAACATCAGCAAAAAAGAATAGAGTAATGATATTTTTCCAGCAGTGCTAAGTTTAATGATTATAGGACCCCTGGTTGCAAAGGTTCATTAGTGCCAACATCAGCGGAGTGTGAAGTGAGAAGGACGGTGAAGGCTGGAGGGGAAACATGAAAGCAAGAGATATTGTAAAAAATATCTGCTAGCGTGTTGAGTGAAAGTAAAATCTTTACAATTCAAGCAGATTTTTTAAGGAATATTTCGAAGGTTTCTCAGTAGAGTCCCAAGGAGTAACTCCATGTGAAGATCAGTCAAAAATATATTTTTTTGAAGCAATAGTCAACTAAAAATTTGATATCCCTTCTGGTCACACAAGATGTAACGAATTTTGATTTCATGTTGATAGAAGAGTGAGACTCATTTGCATTTTCGAAAATTGAAAGCGTCAGACAACTGTGAAAACGTTTATATTTCCTGACTAACATGCTAAAATATGTTGTTCAGCTTAAAATTGTAGGTAAACATGGAGTCAACATAGCGAGCTCTGGTGCTAAAAATGCCCTGTCCTTGTCAGTTTAATTATAGACGAAGAGGGGAATCAATGAAGAGATAGATGAGCTAAATGTTGCCTACTAGTGTAGGCAATCATTCAACTTCCGCTGGTCATGTTGTAAAGTGTACAGCATACTAAGGTTACTGCCAACAGTTTTTGTGATTTTATTATCAAATAATATCACTTATAGCTAGAACTATCATTGACTAACCAGTGAGATTTTGTTCGTTAATTACTGCAGAAAAAGACACTTCTGTGACTTTTTTCGAGTAATTTCTTTACCCTTTTTTTAGGTAAAATAAATCCCACATCCTTTCAAGCTAAAATAAACGCCCATAAAGTATGAAAAATCATTATTCCAAAACATGAAGTGTCACTCGCTGGAGGATACAAGATAATATTAGCTAATTTTTGAAGGCTTCCAGTACGTGACTGCATTATATCAGTGCGAAATTACTTTAACAATACTAATTCGTCATTCCAGCCCAACAAAATTTCGAGAGTTAATTTTATCTTTAATACATCTTGAAGCAATGAATTGTTTTTATCATCGATGCAATGAGGAACGACCAATAACAAAAGAGCCATAGAAAATATCAGAGTATCATCATGACATCGACCCGAGTTATTTTCAACTTCATGACAAGCTTTTTCGTGCATTTTTATTGCCCAGTTCCATGTTTACTCTTGCCAAACACTGTCTATTGACCGTTACGTTCAAAGAAAGCAAGAGCAGTGAAGTTCATTTTGTTCTATTTGAATAACCATGTTTCCTAGACAAGGAATTGTTTACCAACACCCTATGTGTGCCCGCTTCTCTGGATGTGGCAGAAATTCTCAGAAACTTGCACTTGCTCTCGTTCTTTTTGTACTGCTTTTTGAAGCATGCATCGATCGGTGGAAGTTTTGCAGCGCTTGAAAATACTTTTAGCCACTGCATCTGCAGGTCATATAAACGGGATTAACCACGGACATTTCCACGTGTATTTTGATTGGTCCGTTAGTCTCAAGCCTGAACAATGTGTTTATAATAAAAATGATGAAGCATGTAAACGTAACTTATTTCTATTCTTACCTGCAATCTTATTTTTATAAAAATGGAACAAAGCTTACTTTTACGAAAAATATTTAACGTATATATGGTTCAACATTGTTCACGGTGAGGTAACATAACTTCCTTTTCATGAAAGAAACATTCTTTGAAAAGAGGACGTTATGTTGCTGCACCCAGTATTTTCCAGATTCTGGTGGAAGTAAATCTCATCCATGTAGCTACTATAAATAGCAGGGTAATTAAAGCCGAGACCTTTCCATATTTTTACGTAACTTACCTTCTTATTCAATCATAATCATTTTTAACCTGAATCGTGATTGTGAAAAATATCTCACAAGCTGCATCACATCGTTGTTACTCATAATTATCAAAAGTATTTAGTGTTTTCTATTTGAACTAATCAAACAGTTTCATAGATCAAGAAAATATTAATTTCTACTACTTCTAACAGGCACTAAACTTACTACCAGTAGCGAGAGGTACTTTCGAAGAAAAATTCTAATCTAGGAGTTTAAAATACATTTAAATGTGAAATCACATTTTATTTACTGAACGCTTAATGTTTAAACGCATATCACAGTTTTTCAAAAATTCATTCCTGAGATCAGTTAAAAAAAAGTACTGTATTTTTTCAGAATATGATGCTATTTTATTGCCATTATTCTCCCTTTCCACAAATCAAACGTTCGATTCAACCTTCATCAAACGGGAAAAAATACTAAATTTAGACGATTTTCCTCGCCGAAACAACCTAGGCGCACATCTGTTGCAATGTGGAAACTGAAGTTCTGCTTGGGTAATTGCAATACGAAGTCTGCGTGGGGGGTGATGAAGCGATGTTTGAAAGTTGCTGAATGCGAGTTAATTTGTATCGTAACTTCAGTAACACAGCAATCAAGTAGTCTCATCCTCACTGACTACAAAGCTGCTCTCCATAACATAGTAGGCAATCTCGATGTGTTACATCAGCGACTGCGAGGAAACGGATGCTTGATTGCTCAAACGAGAGCGATCTTATCACGGCGTATAAATTCCAACTGCAATGACGAAATAAAACAGTTTCTGATTGTAGAATAAATATTGTTATTCTACACATACGTTCATCATGTGACATGGGACAATGGGACATGTTTGTATGAAATAATATTATCAGACAACTTAAAAAAAGGGTTCCTGGAGGTGATAAATAGGGTACGACTGACTGTAGACCAGCCATTGAAAGGCCCCCTCTGACGAAGGATCATTAGTGCAAACATTGGCGCAGTCGTAAATGCATGGGACGATAAAAACAGAAGGGGTGGTGGAATAGCAAGTAACACCGCTGAAAATGCCTGCTAACGTGTTCAGGCAAAAGCAAACTAAAAGATTTCTTGTACATACGAGTATGTATGAGTGCCTCCAGCCACACAAGGGGTTGTACGGGGTTCGTCAACATCACTTCCTTTTTTGAAAGGAACTTCCATTAAAAAAGGCAGCAATGTTGCTGCAGCCTGTACATTATACATAAAAGATATTCCTACAACTGCTTTGGAAGTACGTCCTTTACTTCTAGAAAGCAAAAAAGATTATGAGAGGCAGTTAATAATGGAGTACTTTAGTTTAAATTTTTTTGATAAGGTTCTACACCAGCAAAGAGCAGATCATCGCTGATGCGTTGTGGCGCGTGACAAACAAGTATCAAGCTCGTGTGAGAATAATTTCATCATAAATGATAGTCCAATCAGTTGATATTTCCGTCTTTTTTAAAATCATACTACCAATATTTTTATTAATGTAAAAATTTACCTTTTGAGTAGCAATGTTTTGTGCACTAACATTGAAGTGTAACCTAAATGTGAAAGATTTTTTTTCTTTTTTGGTGTTTTTATAATAAAGGCTTCTGTAATCAAAGCAAACATTCAATAATTCATTTTAGAAATAAGTAATACAACGAAACATTTTGAAAATTATGAAAGACTGATTGGAATCTAACTACATATTCTCGTCAGAAAATACCGCTTAAGTAAACAGGGGAAATTTTAATATTCATTATTTCTGACTATCACAGTTGCTACATGAGTTTGCACAAAACATCTATGAAATTATTACTGATTAAAACTTACATTCCGACCGTTTTACAGAGTCATAAAATTTGAGTTCATTCTCGTTCATTATATGTTAGTTCCACTTGACGTCATACTTCTTTTATGATCTTTGATCCAAACGATCCCTGGCTCAGGAACAGGACAATAATTCTTCACTGAACAATTTCCTGTTTGAGGATTCCATGGATACAAAGCTTATTTGGAGGGCATTTTCCTCGTAAGCTATACCATATTTTTTCGAGTAATTGCTAGCGGTGAAATTAATTCTGATCATCACAACAATAACTTGAAGAGCTCAGGGAGGTACTGAGTACGTTATTGGCCAGTTAATGTTGGATTTATTTCACTGTCTTGAAAGGTTTGCAGATTAGACTGTGCTTCAAAAGAAATCATCTGTAAGCTTTAGTGAATTTGTTAACAAATATTCGAGGTTAAATTGGAAGGCTATTGATCAAAGAATTGCTGAGCATTTTGAGTGAACTGAAAGATTTGTGGCACTAGTGATCAAAGTGAAAAAGACCAGCATCAACTTAAGGTCTACGTAAATTGAATTGATTGGTATTTCCATGTTAATGTGATTTAGCCTCTGCAAAAACTACACTAACATACAATTTGACTGCAAAGACATCATTTTATCCTCCATAAATATACGGAGACTTGACTACGGAGACTCGAGTAGGGTGGTCACAAGCTGAAGGGCATAATTTTTTCTTCGTCTTATTTTCTGCACAATCTTTCTAAAAGTAGCTAATTGATTGGAAAATAAGATTAGCAAAATTTCAGCGTAATTTGGTTAACGCTGACCAAATTGAGGCTTATGCCTCATTGGTTAACGCTTTATTGAGGTTGAGGTTTTGAAAATATATTCTTTTCGACATAACTTGAGATTTTCGTTTATAGAACGAAAACCGTTTGTTCTAGAACTCTGATTTTCATCCCATTTGATGAAAAATGTTAATACCTTGAATTTTTTCTCGCAACAATTATTTACTAAATTTGTACATTTAACAATATTTTATATTTTTTCGGTCAGTTTGTGATGAAAATTCTGGAAATAAGACAATAGATTCAAAACTTTCGCTCTTTAAAGTATTAACTAGAGTGAATTCAAGGCAGAAAGTCACTGTTTTTGATTAACCATATGTCTCATCACATCACTGGCAGTAAGTTAACAAGTAATTCTCAAGTTTCCTGTAGTTTATGTGATAACATGCACCAAGGGAAATTAAACACCGGAGAAGCTGTCATGCATACAGTAAAGGTAGCTTTAATTTTTGTTGAGGGAGCCATGATACCAACCAGACACCTGGAAGATTGTCCATTGCTAGAAAAATATACTGAGAGGAGAATAAACACAAAAACAAAAACCAGATCTAAATTCAAGACTCAAAATAAAAATTTAAACTTTCATGTCAACCCTTGATGATGTTTTTGATGCTGCTCATCAGGATGACCTCAAAAATGGTACTGGAGAAGATGATCAGTTTTTGTTCGTTCAGAAAATGAAAGGACGTCCTGACTGCATATTAAGATTGCATATGAAATTCGAAAACGCTGAACAACGAGAAGAAAATAGATGAGCAACTGGGATGGAAAGATTGAAAAATAAGAAAAAATAAATTTTTTAATTTCAATTCAATTTATTTATGTTATTTAGCACTAATTTGGTACATAGTTTGACATCAAATAACTCTTTTATTTATTACTTAGTTGTAATTATTTTTCTGAGGAAATTATTTACCTTGATGCTGTCTTCTGTAGGTGCTTAATGTTTTTTTATTTTTAGATTATGAGGATATAGAACTATTGTCATTGCTAAGGAGTTTTGTCTATTATTGTATTGTATATTATTGTATTATTGTATTGTATTGTCTATTATTGTATTGATGTATTAAGGAGTACATCAGAAGACCAGGAAAAGCATTTTGCAGTCGTAAATGAAGTAAGGCCAGAAATAAAAGAAAGTCCCATTTAACCTCCACAGTTGTAAATTTCTTTTTCTAGCTAATTGTAAACTTTAAGAAGAGTGCCCTTGAAAAAATTCGAAAATTGATTTCTTGTGACCACTTTCATTAGAACGAATTCAGAAGACTATGTCCTCCACATTTTCTTTATTGTTATATAAGTGTAGAATTTCTGATAGAGACGTAGTTCGAATAATATTAGCTGCTGCAAAAGCGTTAGGTCATGACCCACAGAATTAATTGTTATTGGAAGTGTAAATCACTCCATAGACAGTTATTTAGAAACCAATGGATCAATTTCATTCATACAGATTCAAAAACCCAGCTTATAGAGAGCTGTTATGTTTTGGAGTGTGAAGCGGCTTGCAAATACGAGCATTTTAAATAAAGAAAATGTAAATAAGGTAGTAGTTTTGATTGCTAGTAGGGGTGAAGAAGAGTTGATACGATTTTTCAGCTTATAGATAGTATAGGAATCACTCATGCAAGAGTAGTACTTCAAGCAATTGAAGAGTGGACTGCATTTGGGAAAATAAAGACAACGTGTGTTGATACCACTGCAGAAAACTCTAGGAGCCTCAGGAGAATCTGCGTTTTGCTTCAACAATTATTAGAGAGCAATCTTCTGCATTTACCATGCCGACATCGTATTTTTGAAGTTAAACATGCTATTTTTAATCACAAAATGGGTACAACTGTGGCCTCCTGCCTGATATTAAACAAAAAAGTCGACTATGTAGTTCAAGCTGGACGAGACAAGCCACAAAACTGGTATTGTAGAGGAAAATATTAGAGATAGAATACGTAACTCAGGCCAAACTTTCAACTTTTTTGCTACAATTTCAAGGAACACCAAATGTATCCAACTACATTTAATTTGTGTGAGGCTTCCTCCATCAAATGCTATTTTTCAGAGCACCTGGTCCTATTCATCCCACCAGATCGATGACAAAATAGATTTATTTCTCAAAGTATATCTTTTCAGGAATCAATTTTTATTAACACATTTGGAATAGAATTTGAAGCAAAAATCTTTAAGGTATTTGTTTATTTATAATCAATATTTATATAGGATTGTAATTCAACTCAGCCCCACAGCAAAAACCAACAATTATTGAATATACTTTTTGATTAAAGAAATATTAATCAAGAGGTTGCAGAAAAGACCCCCTCTAAAGTTACCATCAAAAAAGTTGATATCAAATTATTTTTGATACCATAACTCTGAGCAAGTCACATTTTATCTTTCTGATGACATTTTAGAAAAAGTCAAAATGAGCAAAGCTCTGAAATTGATGTGTTTTTCAGAATCAAATGATGATAATGATACGGATGGGGTGGTTAGAGCAAGATTTGGTCCCAAAGAAGTGGATTATTGATTGGACAAAGAGTCTAGTTTTTATTTCTTCACAAATTATAACTTATTTTTTTAAGTTTGACGTTAATATAGAATTTTGAAATTCTGACCTCGAAGTTTGATATGAAAAAAACATTATTTGAAATTGAAAAAAAAGTAGCGAACGATTTTTGAGATTGTAAATGACAACTGAAAATGAAATTAAGTTAATAAAAGACTTCAATTCCTGTTCAATAGGAGACGAAGAACAGCGGCAATTTCTGTTACAAGCTGTGTCTAGAATAGAATAGAGTAGAATGAGGCTATAGAAACGAACCTTCTGGCCCATTCTTGGGTCGGATAATTACTTCGATAATTATTCGGTTGTTTTACCCAAGTCCCATGCCGTATTTCTAGCCACGTCAACCATGTCGGCAGCGGGATTCGAACCCGGGTCTTCCCGCTTGCAAGCAGGTTCGCTCACCAGTCGACCAAGCTGGTGACAAGTCACATTTTCTATTTTTTCTACTTTTTAAAACACTACCATATCGAATGCATTACCACATTATTGTGATAATTGCAAACGATGATATTTTATTTTCTTTGAACTACTCCAGCTTTCATGACGCCATTTTAGTTACAAAATTAGTTTGGACATTAAGCATTTATATTTTTATATTTTCTTTGTTTTTTGATTCTCCCAATTCCTCCCTTCCATATTTTAATATGGTTCATTTACTTTCGTAAACACTTTCACCTAAATTCTTTTCTATGTAAAAAAGGAAAAATAAAAAAAGCTTGAAAGCAGATGTTATTGACTGTCGCTAAATTTTCATAAAATTTCCTAACTGGGCAATTTTTGAAAATTCAGATCATGTCTGATTTTAGGAGATGCTGAATATTTTCAAGTGTTCGAATTTTAATACAAAATTGATACCTGCAAACCTTCCTACCAACGACATTTTCTATTAAAATATAAAACAAGGTTTTTAGGACAAATAATTCTCAGTGTATCAATTAAAAACTACAATTTGTCGCAAAATAATCCCGTACTAGTACTTACAAAACATCAACCTCGATGAAGCTCAGCTTAAAGTTATTCAATTGAGCCAAAGCTCCGATAATCTCATTTTCTTGCCAATTTACAACTATAAAAAGGCTAGGCTAGGAAAAATGAGAAAATGTATTTGTTGGGACCACCTTAACGAGGAAGCCAGTTTAGACTTCATTTCGAGGAGACTTCATTACGAGGAGACTTTATAATGAGGAAACTTCATTATGAGGAGACTTCATTATGAGGAGACTTCATTATGAGGAGACTTCATTGTGAGGAGACTTCATTGTGAGGAGACTTCATTGTGAGGAGACTTCATTGTGAGGAGACTTCATTATGAAGAGACTTCATTGTGAAGAGACTTCATTATGAGGAGATTTCATTATGAGGAGACTTCATTGTGAGGAGACTTCATTGTGAGAAGACTTCATTATGAAAAGACTTCATTGTGAGGAGACTTCATTGTGAGAAGACTTCATTACGAAAAGACTTCATTGTGAGGATACTTCATTACAAGGAGCCTTCATTATGAGGAGACCATAATGAGAATACTTCATTTTAAGGAGAAATGAGTAACAAGATGAGTTGGCTGCATGGACATCAATTTTCAAAGCTCAAACAGAGAGAGTGCTTGCGTGAATTTTCCTCAGGCTCAATGTGGCAATTTATCAATGGTTAATTCGTCTTAAATCTTTACTTGTACAGAAAGAGTACTTTAAATATTCGGTTCCATTTCCGTATATTTTTTTAGAAAACCGCCAAGGTTCTATTACACAGCGTGCAAATGTACTTTCTTGACAAACTTTAAAGCTCGGATAAATCGTCTCATACATTTTTCTAGCACATCTTCATTGTATTAAGTACGTAAAATAACTAATTTTTTATTCGGTGGTAGGTTAAAAAAATCGAATTGAGAACCCATGTACAATGTCCCTATTGTTCAACGTAGTCAGCATACCCTTTTGATTTAAATTAGTTATAACTTGCTGAATATATTCATTTAATAACAAACACACCTGTCTAATACACTGAAGCATATCCTGTTTTTAGGGCAACTCGGTCCTACCATCGCTCACAGCGCAAGCGTAGCAATAAGGAAGTTAGTCGACACAAGTTTTTGGCATCATCTGGACTGCAAAATAATTAAATTTGCGCTTTGAAACAAATTATCCTTTTATAGTTTTTACTTCACGAGCCGAGTCGCCTGTTTTGAGATGTTTTACTTGTTTGCACAGAGTAAAAGTGTGATGTTAAATTAACATTGAACAAACACACATGGTGTATGAAGTTGAGTGATTTCAATCTGGGATGGATAGAGCACGTTCTATTGTTTTTTGCTCCGTGGCTGATTCCCAATAAAGTTTTCGTGAACATCGAGCGATCGTTTCCAATATTAATTACTTTTTTAATCAATGTCACTTAAAGGATATTTTAAAATTCATGCTTCAGCAGCTGCTCACTCCAAAACATGCTGATGAAGTGGCAAAAAAATAAGGTATTATGCTTCTGGTTCGCTAAATGAACTTGAGTAAGCACAAATGGCCTTTTCAACGAAAAGATTACAGTCAGGTGTTATTCTTTATTGTAATTGAAGTCATAATTTAAGAGCAAATCGTTTATGTGTGCAGGAAAATGGGAATGAAAGTCACGAAAATAACCTGGTATCATTGAATATGATCAAGAAATGCTCTAAAAAGCTCAAAAAGTTGTGAATGATGCAAATAATGATGATTTAAATACTAAGGTTTGAGTGTTGGCCATAAATTGTAACAATACCAGTAACAATAATGATATCACTAGTACTAGTGGTCGTGACAGTGGTGTTTTTATCCATGATTATACTAATAATAATGATAATATGTATAATAATCTAAATAATAACATCAATGATCAATACCTAAACTCAGGTTTAGCTTAATCGTTCGATATCCAGAAATTTGTAAGATTTTTCTAGTCTTCAGGACCTCTTATACTAGCCTCAACGAACCTAATCCAGAGTTAACCCTAACTTCAACCAACAACAAATACTTCAATTTTAGTCTAACGTTTTGTCCTCCTTAATTTGAATTACCTTAACTTTTTCACTTAAATTTACAAAATCTACCCCCACTTAACCTTAACTAAACTGGGCTAGCTTATACTAGCTCTACATGCCAGGGTTTTACCTTAAAAAAACCGCTAAGACAAAAAACAGCATAGGCAAAAAAACTGGCTTCCGAAGAATGAAACCCAGAATGACCAACGACGTATTCTTATCAAATTTTGTCTTCCACAAATGCGCTTGCCTAAAGACTAGAAATATTTTTACAACAATTTGACCGTACTGAAGAGCCCGGTACTGAGAAAACAATTCAATAATAATAGGAAAAACTAGCTTTCGATCAACCGCGTGTGGAAGATGAAATAACCGTACGCTCATTTCTATATTTTTGTAACATTGCAGTTTTGAGGTGTTGATTGCAGGCTTCAGTGACTTCTAACACCTGATCCTCACCAGCGTTAGCTTTGGGCAAACAGCGAGTGCTCTCATGATCGCTTGAGTGGGTTGCCTTCTTCATCGCGTGGAGAACCTTGCAACTTGAAGAGAGAAATCGTCGGTGTTAAAACTAGACCCTAATAGCAATACGTTTGCTCGTGTAGAATTTAAGATTGGGTATGGTGATCATCATGAAAGTTTGAAACATCATAGCAAAAGAAAAAGATACTCGTTTTGAAAAGGTATATACTATTGCTCAACCGACGTTCATTTACATTAGTGAATACCTATTTTTTCAGCTGAGTAGGGACTAGTTATAGATGCTAACTCCATACTAAAAATCGTCCATCTTTTTCCTTTCCTTCTCTGTTATTTCTGTTGATGTTAGTACCTACGACGACACTCGAAATTAATTTGTCATGCGTTAGAAAATATCGAGAACACTTTCAGGAATCCAGATTAACATATATAACTGATACACTTTATGAAATTCTTTAATTCAAAAGAAAGCGATAAAATCAAATCATTCGGAAGTATATTTTAAGATATTGGGCTTCTTAACTCGTTAACAGTTATAAAAATTCTTAGCTAATATCAATTGTGAGGATAAAGGCCTAGCACAGAAAGCTAAAATATGTATATCAATCTACAATTTACAGACCGTTTTATAATTTCATTCTGTGGGATCACAACAAATTGCCTATAAAATGGAACGTTACCCCACACTCCTTGTTCACAAACATATCCTTTAGATAATATTCAGGTTTTTACCCGGCATTTTTTCGCCAGAAACTTTTACGATGCAACGAAACTCTGTTACGAGACAGAGATAATACTTTTACGGTTTGTTTCTGGCTGCTTCTTACAGGTCTACATACAACTGCTAAGTTTATCCAGATTATACAAGCACATGAGGTTCCTGATATGCACAGTCAAGTCTTGTTATGCATCGTAATTAAAGTCGCAGTTTGAGATCTGATGAATTAATCTATGTAGTAAAACGACAAAAAAATCATGAAAAAAAACAATATTTAATATAATGAAAAAATGCTCTAATCAGCACTACAAGTTATGAATAGTGAAAATGATGATTGTGAAAATAACGAAGTTTGACAGTATTTCGGAATTTGTTATTGGTACGACGTAGAAAAATGCTCAAGTTTCGCTGAGATCGTCATTCTTCCAGCACATCAGAATACAGGGCATCTCTATCGTATTTTTCTCTCATTTTACTAAGTCTTAAATACCAACGGGATGCTCAAGTCAAAATCGATGCCTTTCAACGGAGATTTAAAAAATGATTCTCCATTGAGACACTGGCGATACTTAGACATCCTACAAATAAAAGACTATCGTATGTATAAATAACAAAAATAAAATTTCGTTTTTTTCTCTACTTGTACTCCTATTCATTACCAGTTGCTTATTTTGTGAATATTTTGCTGCACGTCGACTGAGACCTGAAATTTACATAGCGTATAGAGACTGAGCTTTAACGTCCAAAGTGTAAATTACTTTGGATGCACAAGGAAGTTGCGATAGAATAGAAACATATAATATTATAGAAGAAGTTGAAATACCTAGGGTAGAGAATTGTATGTACGCAAATATTTCCCTGATTTTTGTTACAATTGACACTAAAGTCTTCAAAATCTAGTTCCTTCAAAAAGATGATGGGAATACGATCGTTCATTGTTGTTCATTTGCTTAACCATAACTAGACATAGTTCTGGCAAGCAGTTATGAAAACTTGGTGGAAAAATCATGTTTTATTATATTTCGAACCAGCTCTAGTATGCCTCGACAGATGAAAATGAAAAATAATTTCAACAACATATTATGCCGACACTCCTGGGAACTTTATCATGGATTCGAAATTGGCTCATCAAAATGAATGAAACGCCATACCAGTGTACACCTTAGATTCATTGTTCATGCATTAATCCCAGGAGTGTCGCAGCATTAATTGCATTCTCATCAATCAACTGAATGGAAAAAGTATCTTAACAATAAACCCTTAGATTCATATTTCATGAGCAACATTAATTACATTTGCATCAAACAACTCATGCTGTGAACCCAGGTAAGTTCCGTGAAACATCCAAGTTCAGAATTATTTACACAAGGCTTCACGCCTGCACAAAATTAATGAGTTCCCTGAAGCCATTTGCTGATATTGCATTCGTTGTCGACATTTGTTGTTTTCTGTATAGAAATTCGTAGTTCAATGAATCGTAAGCAAGATTTTTAACGAGGAAAACATGACCAGCACAGCAAGAGGCAATATTTTTATTACACTGACGTTTGTGTTACTTTTCTTTCGAGTAGTCCAGAAATGCACCAAATTTTAGCTTCCTTATTGCTTCATATTTAGCTTCCTTATTGCTTTCTAAAACATTAGAGGTTATAGTGAAGGCATCATGACTCAATATACAGTAAGGTAGAAGTATTGATTTGTACATTTTCCAGTTGTTTCAGCCCAACGTTGTGAGCAAGCGTTGATCACAGCTGGTGATGTACCAGGGAGGTTGAAATTGCAATCAATAATAGAGCTTCCTTTTCACCATGTGATAAATCTAAATTAGATTAACTTCTATAACATATTGAAATCACCTTTCAAGTCTTAATAAATCCAAAATGAGCTCTTGTAAAAGTATTTTCAAGCCAAAGAAATATTTCAATGGGCAAAATTTTTCAGTTAAAACCCCTTATGTGTTCAAACTTCATGCGAAAAATTAAGTTTTGCTCATGATCAATAATACTTTAAATTATGTATTTTCAAATTTATGCTAGATTCATCTTGTCAATACAGATTCTACTCCCATGCATGCAGTACAATAATCATTATTGTGCTGTATGCATAGCAGTAGAATGCATTCCAAATTGTCATACAACTTCGTAACATCGCTGCTATTTTCTTGACACTTACTGCCACGGAAACAGTATTCGGAAACTTAAGTAATTTATATTTTTGAGAATAACAAAAAATGCTATTCAAGAAGAATTGCAATCAGTGTCAGATATCAATAACCTGAGCGAGGGATGTCTAATCTGGTGAGACAGAAAATATTCTCTCGCTAGAGATCTAGATTCCGTGTCAAAGCTGCAAGAACATGGAGGCTTTTAATGGACGCATGACTGATGCAATTTATTTCTTGAAACTGACATGAATTTCCCTCAAAGCAGTTAGGAAATGCGAGAAATGACAGTCTTGTTACAACTAGCGTGAGTTCTGTACTTAGCGGAATCCAGAATGCTCTGGATAGCGAAATTCATTCACTGTATTGTTATTTACTGCAACAAAGTTAGTTGAGCATAAACCAGTTCAATCTATCAGAAATTTAATCCCACTTCAAAGTGGTACTAACTAATCACTCGAATAATAAATGTGTCTACAATAGTTTATAGGATTACCTTTGGCTGAGGAAAGTATCTTTTACTGGACTAGAAAACAACTACCTACGCGGCTGAAAATGAAAACCAGGTTTAAATTTTAAAAATATCTTATAAATAATTAAAAGAAGCTTGCCCATCTTTTTTTTAAAATGAATGACTTTGCACAATTGAGAATCTAATGGCAGTTTATTGTTCCAATATTTTCTGAACTCCAAAACGTTAAAATATATTCGTTTATTATTCGTTGTCATTTATTATTATTATGTGTTCCACTAAATACACAAAAAAATACACTATCCTGACTTCAAATTTAAAATATTAATTGAAAATTTACTCACAAGTGATGTTCATAAAACATCTGCGTGGATCATTTTGCTCTGATGAATAAAGTGGGGAAACATGGAAGACGGATGTCATGTTGTAGAGTGAAAATAACATAGTTATGGCCTCGTCCCCTCATGCTGGTCAGGTAGTGGCTATTCAAGTGAAGCACTGGAGTATAATAGCAGAAATAACAAAGAACAAACAGTACAATGGCCGTACTCAATACCGTCGACTACAAAAGGACAGGAAACATAAATATTGCTATTGTTTATCGAGGATTGCATGGAAAAATGTCCAGCTCAGGTAAGGGCTTTCGCGAGATACGGAGGACTAATATACTCGTACGTATATACATATTTATTTAAGTAAAGTATCATGCATGAAGTCTGAAAAACACTTGCTTGGAAAACTGGAACACTAGGTTAACAACATTCAGATTGGAGCTCACTTCAATAAAACAGGCTCAAGATACACGTATATTTATTGAAGTATTACACCACGCGTCAATATGTGTGACTTTCACTTAGTATAATGGAGCGGTGGCTCAGCAAAAGATGACTAACAAGTTGTGGTAATCATAAATCAAAAGAAAGAATAAATTAAATCTTTTATTGAACAGTCCAATGGGCGCTCGATTCTTTGTTTGAACCTAAACCACCGTCATCAACAGAACAAAGTCAATCGTTGTGGGCAGATTAATAGATGAACATTCAATTTAAATCGGTTCACTTAGATTCTCTGCACCTTTTTAGATTGTTTAAAAGTTAAGAACAACCTCCCAATTAATCGCACCACCAGAATTCCCCACCTTTCAAAAATATTTATCTTTCTCTCTGTCATCTCGCTACAGTTCGCTCCATTTGGAGAGTAAATAACACAGATCAAAACAAACGAGTTGCTCTCGAAGCATCTTGTAAAGTCTTCCTATTTAAACCACCAGCAACACATGTCTCTGTACAGAGAAACATTTCACGCTGAGTCGTGAGCACTGGCTTTCTCGTAAACATCTACCTCATTATTTCAGGAGTTGCTATTTGGTCATGTTTCTTGTTTCTGAGATTTGGTTGTTGTACTTCTAGAAGCTGCTTATTTTCTTCGCATCCATGCACTGTACGGCGCTCAGGAGGCTCAACGAATTAAGAATTCAAGCGGAATTCTTCGCTTGAATTCAACGAGAATTCAAAAATTCTCAACGTGTGAGAAGAATTCAAGCGGCAATTATATCTGAGGAGATTTAATTATTTCCTCGGTTCGAGCTTGGCTGATATACAATACGTCATAGAGTGAAGTTGTGTGCTCTCCCTACGTATTGTATAGAAATTATGCTCTCTTGAACTAGAGGAAACTTATTTTATTGTTGTATTGTTTTTATTGTTGTTTATGCTCAGAATGAACAACCTTGATCTTGTGGAAAACGCTTCTTTGATTTTATTTTACTGTCTTAATGTTCTAACTAAAAAAACACTGACTCAGTTCATTTAAAAAATGAATTTTAAAACGGAAATAAAACACAGAGAAAGGGAGAGAAATGAAAATTAATTTTTCCTTCCTGAGAAAACATTTGCTTTTTAAATTTCTTCATGTTAAGCACAACCAGTGCAGGAAAAAATTATCATAATTGCCTTATGACCAACTCGTACTTTCTAGGATAAATTTTTTAGCAACATTCTTAAAGTAGAAAAAAACTCGAGAAATCCCTGAAATTGAAATTAGAATCACCAAATAATTAAATTATTGCAATTAGTAACATATCGAGAAACAAAGTGAACAATCAATTAACAATTCAGTTTAGTGACTACTTAAATATAAATAATTATCAGTGGGAAAAAACTAGCAAACATTCTATTGTTGAGAACAGGGAGTAGTTCACACAAAGTTCACGTCTGAAACTTATTTCATTAGTAATTAATTATGAAGTGTAACCCACAGCAACTGGGTGTCGTGAACCACCGAATTTCTATAGTAATTAAGCAAAAGAAAGCTGCCTACTTCAGGTCATCTTCAAACTCTAAACTTAATGACAAACTCATATTTTTAATAAAAAAACAATGACAATGAAATAAAATTTTCAAAGTTACTATCAATAATCAACATGCTTCGACTCTATTTGTTGAGGGCTTCAGTGAGATCAAAGGTAAAATTAAACAGTCACAGAGGGAGAGATGGGTAAATTTAAGCAGTCACAGAGGTAGAGATGGGTAAAATTAAACAGTCCCAGAGGGAAAGATGGGTAAATTTAAACAGTCACAGAGGGAGAGAAGGGTAAATTTAAACAGTCACAGAGGGAGAGATGGGTAAATTTTAACAGTCACAGAGGGAGAGATGAGTAAAATTAAACAGTAACAGAGGGAGGGATGGATTAAATATCAACAGAACCCATTTCCAGGCAACGCTTTACCCATTAAAATGCTGTAATTAAATGCTCATGCTTCAAGTGTTACCTATGTTTATGGCTTAGCAAAAATTGATTCAGATCTTAGTTTTTAGAAAATCCCTACATCAAAGAAAAAAATACCTTTAAATAGTTGTTAGTGATGTCTGGTGAAAGTTATTTTTTTCGGATAAACTGCAATGTTCATAGGAGATTGTGATGAAAATAAGAGTCATAATGTGTGAGGACAAATCAATCAATAAAGATCAATCATGATGAAGCCTAGTGATGTGCAGTAACACTACTTCCAGTATGGGTACATGTCAAGGACTACTATAACCAGGACGTGCATCGCCATGTAGCTGACTACGGTAGCAGAGGCCATTACATTCTAGTAACATAACATTTTCTATCGGACAAATTGATCGAAAATTACTTCTTTCAAGCAATAGAAGGGATAATAAGGTTTTACAGTGAATTTTAAATGGTTCAAAGCACTGTAAAGCTTTGAAATACCAATTTTAACCGGACTTAACATGTATTATTGTATGAGCTTAGTGGTCACTTTATAGAAAGCCTAGTTGCTGCAGTTTTAGACTTTACCAGTTGATTATAGTTAAACCTTTTCCAATGCAAACAACCAAACATACAAACATTCACGCGTATAAACAAACCGACATAGAAGCAAAAACCTACCAAACTGCAGCGATTAGTCGGTCAACCAGGCCTTCTTGACAGAGGTCTGAAGGACTGCATTCTTCTGCTAGTCTTTCTCTGAGGGGTTGACAGCAAATTTGAGGGGTTGACAGCAAATTCAGTGAGTGTAGTAGTCGTCAGAATACTGCCTTTCTTTGACTCGTACAGTTCCTTGACGTCTGCAAATGATGCCGTGTTTCATTGTCAAGACTGATCTTCTGGCTCTTCTCACTGATCCAGTTGTTGCGGATGCAGTTGTTTAGCAGATGTAGCTCCAGTTTTTTAGCAGATGTACTGCGTCAAAAAGGAGAAACCAGACACGCTCGTTGTCAAGAGGATGCTTGGCTGTGGCACTGCAATTACCTAGTGATTAGAATAGAAGTGGCCTTGCAGTCTCGGTTGTTCTCGGCCATGCCACTCAGCAACCCACCAGAAATTGAAACAGTTGAGCGAATCTGCACTTCATCTACCAAGAGAAACACATTCTTCTGTTTCAGTGTTTGGACTTTGTCAAATGTTTCCCCTCCGCACCTGGTCCTTGTCAATAGATGAAGTGATGTACTGCAGGTTGCGTTTGCATGGTTGCACCAAAAAGTCTCTGAGCTGTTCATAATTACACTTCGGGTATGATTGAAGAGCAAAACAATAATCATTCATGGAAAACTGCTTCTGTGATAAAAGTTCCAACAGACGTCAAAAACACCAACTTCTTCTCCTTCTCGGTGTCGACATAAGCTGACGTGTGAGCTTGAAGGGTGACAACATTTTGGATCGTTTTGTCAAACGGGATGTCATACATAGTTCATTGCCAAGCGCACAATTTCGTCGGACTGCGTATACGATCTCAAACCACTGTTGGAATGAAGTATCTTGAACAGTGGTACACTAATGCCGTTCTTGAACACACTGAGCGTTAGTGGGGAACACAAAGTGGGCTTGTTTTCGAAAATCACAAACAGGCTGCACTCACTGAAGTTGTCGGTCATGAACAAACACACAAGCCTTTCTTTCGATCTTGAAATAATCAAGTTCTTGTACTGCTTCTGCAGGTTACGTTCAGGTTTGAAAGCATCGAATGAAGTAATCTTATCCTTCTGAAGAAAATACCTCAGTTGTTGGTCTTCCACTTTTGCCGGGGGAGATGCAGGTTTTGTAGATGGCAGACATGAAGCAGGCACATTGAAGATACTGGGAGGGATTTCCCTTGTTCACACAACCCCACACTTGTTCGCCATTTTTAATACATATAATTAGTAATAAATTTGTAAACAAACAGTATCCACTTAGAAATGCAGCAATGTGCCTCAAAACAAACAACAATGTCCGATTCAAACCAAGCGACAGACTACGACAATGTTCGCACTATGACAGATGGGGGTTAACTGAACTCAGTGAACTGGCCTCCGCTACCGTAGTCAGCTACATGGCGGTGCACATCCTGGTTATAGTAGTCCTTGGTACATGTATAAGCATGCTCGAGTACAAGCATTTCGATACATCAGCCACAATGCATGGGGCATAGAAGCTTTCTCATGATTTTTTGTCGCTGAAGTCACACAATATTTGGTCATCTATTATTAAAAATCCCATAAGACAAAACGCAGATATATTTTTACATGAAGTGTTCCACAATTAATACAAAATTTACAACTATTTGAACGCCAGTCATCCCTATTTGTATACAGACAAAAAGGCATTTAATTCAATTTTGAGTTTCCTAATCGTAATTTGATTCAATCTTCAATCATTCAAACACACTAATAATTGATCTTTCTGTTAATTAAAATATTAAAACCATCGCTTTTAGATTTAATGTTATTTAAATCGATTAATGAAATTATTGATCATAATTTTTTCTGCAATATACCTTGTTCATTCACTGGTTTCAGCAAACTACGGAGTAATAAGGCTATTAATTTAAATTTTTTCTTCTTCCTCATAGACTCTCTCTGTTTTTGAATCATTAAGTTTTTTCTTCAAACTTATAATCATACTCCTCCTGACTTCACTCCTTCATTTTCAGAATTTCTTTTATATTTTTCAAACGACCACTTCAGCTGAGTTCAGCAAACTCTTTATTACTCCGGAATATCCCTTTTGCCGTCACCATATACTCAGAAGCTTATCACTCATTCATTCATTTCTTATATTCGTTTTTTTCTTTTATCAAAAATAAATCGCCCCTTTTATACGCCACACAAAGTTCTATCTAGCTGGATACTCATTTCTTCACCGTTTAAATAAAGCACCCATATAAAAAGGCAAAGGACATTTTCCTCTCGTTGAAAACATTCAGGCTTAGGAACTATGGTCCATTTTTTCCCCCTAAAGAAATGAAAATACCCAGTTTTAGGATGGTGCAGCTCAGCACACTATATAAGAAGGCTGAAAGGAGTTTTTCTCTTCATTATGTTAAGGTTCTGACAGCTTCGTTGGAAGATGCTGGGCGGAATTAGGACACTCAGTGGCACACTCTTTTTCGTTTCAGTGTCCTATTTGAACACAATTTTTAGTACATAAACATGAAGTGTGAGCTATGAACTTTTATGAGTAGTTTCGGATTCAAAATGTCGATAGTTTGACCGAGCCCTCAAGTGTTATGTGCTTCAAGGACCTACTGAATTCCAGAAAATTTCTTGCATAAGAATTGAATGGCACGGAATTCGTTCCCTAGGCTTCTGAAGCAAATTTTACTGCAATTGGAATTTTTATCAAATCATTTACTAGGGAAATAATGAGTTGCTGAGAAGGTTCTTTCGAAACTTGGAATCGATTTTCTTCAACTATGTTTAAGGCTTACTAGATATTAAATATAAATCATTCATTATTATTAAAATAAAATAATTATTCAATTTGTTCATAAATATTTATTTATTTATTTTCACTCACCAGATTTGTGAACTATTTTTCATACTCAACAGGAACCAAGCACACTTCTAGTACTTATTTTCTTAAGTAATCTGCACGGAAAAACAACAAAAAATGCAAAGGCAATTCCTGATCTAAACTACGTGAGATAAATTGCATATTTCACCCAGTTCATTTCCATGGTTTCTGCATAAACATCAGAGTAATTGAGATCATGGTCTCTATCATGTGGAATTAAGAGTTGCTAATCCTTATGCTACATGAATTATTTAAATAATGTAGGTCAATTTGTTGTATTAAAGAATATCACTCGAAAAATCTACAAATTCTTTCTGAAGTATTGCACTCTTTTTAAAGAATTATGACAATGAAGGCAACAAACGTCATTTCGTCTTGAATTGCAGGTTATAGTCACGTTAGCACGGCTGAAGTTTGTCTTTGCATATAATTCAAAACTTATTTTTATATATGAATGAAATCGCTTGAAATGACACGTTACACTCAAGCCTCGTTATTTGTTGTAATTAAAGTCATAATTTAAGATTTGAAGAGTTTATATGTGCACAAAGACATAAAAAAATCACGAAAATTACAAAACAATACTGATAATAATGCTCTAAAATGAACTACAAGTTGTGAATCATGAGAATAATTAGAGTAAAAATAACAAGATTTGAATGTGCTTCAATACAATTCTATTATTTCCATTACAGTTTGAGAAACTGAACGTAAAGAAGCTTACTCCTGGATTTCTTATTTAATCCCTTAATATCGTCTAACAATCAATCTATCACGAGGGAATGATACATTTCAACTATAAACAGAGCTTCCAAAACTTATCAAAAGGCCATTTATTAGGGATAATAATACCATAATCACATTTAGTCCGACTCGAAATAAAAGCGTGTAATCGAATACCAATCATAATGCTACTCAATTATTCTGCGTACGATAAACATGGTATAAGTTTAGAGACGCAGCTCGTGGTGTCAGCTTTCCATTTTCAATATACTCGAAGCACTATTTTTTATGCGTTTGATTCTTTCCGGTAGTAAATCCGCAGGACTAAAACGTTGTGTGAAAATGCACGGTGTTTCCTTTTGTTCTGCGTCACCAGATCACCTGGAGCTACTTTTCCGGTTAACTATATTATATTAGTTACTTCGAACCCGACGAGTCGATTTTCATTATTCAGCAACCAGGTTCACATTTCATTGTTCTATTCAAATAGAGTAGAATAAAGTTAAACTTAACGATTTTCCAATCACCAGGTTCATTATTACCGTACGAAATATACCTCACGTTCGACTACTGAGGAACACCTGAATAATCGAGTTATTGTGCAATTGAAGGTAAACAAAGCATTCAATTTAAAATACATTGAGTTCTTGTTCTTCAAAAGTGTACAGATAAAATATAACTAGAAAAGCTCTATAGAAGTCCGTCAAAATGTTATTATGCAATCGTTGCTTTACAAATATTCTCTTACCAGTAACATTCATTCTATTGTTGTAGAATTTGATTTCCTGAGTTATTAGAAACTTTGAAATTTGAGTGGAGTATCTTATTTTTACACTTAAGTTACAAGAAACAATTATGTTGATAAACCTACATGCAACTAATTCAGGGAACTTAACAAAATTAAAAACTTGAATCCTGCGTCTTCTTAACTCGCTCTGAATAATTAAACGTTCGAATTGTGCGTGCATAAATTTCTACAAGTGTGGATCTTACGTGGACGAAATCTAAAATCAAAAGATAATCAGTGTCATGCAAAAAAATCTGTAAATTTCAGTACTATTTTTTCCAGAAAAGTCTTCATCGACCAGCCGTGTATAACATTTTCCTGTATATGTAAAAAAAATGTTATTCTTATAAGTTTGACAACATCTGTAACACCAGGATTTTTAAATGAACACCACGTTCAAGCCTTATACCTAAAATTATTTCAAATCGCTTAAGGTTTTTGCACAACTACTCTTCGTGTCCCCTTATCTTTAAAAATTTGCTCTGACCAAAAAAATGTTCAAACTCGCTCTATTATCGAACATTTTTCTTGAAAAAAATGACACTTTCGTGCGAATGACACTCATTGTCTGAAAGCTTTTACTTTACCTTGTAATTAAAAAGGTTCCCAATACAAAGTAACACATCGGTCGTACTCATGAAGACTCAGAAAATGGCTGAAAGCTATTAAAATACCTATTCCATTAAATCACAACATGTTCGCAGCAAAGATCAATGAATATTTTAGAGCAGCGTACAAAATCAACAAATGATTATTTTGTTCGGTGTTTTCGGCTAAATCATTACTTTTTTCCAAGTTGTAACTCAGTCAAGATATCGAACGGTTATTCTTTAACAGAAAAATTTCCATCAGCAGTAGATGTCTGTACAACAACCGTGCTGAAGTACACCTTGATAAACCTAGTATTAAAGACATTTCATTACTAACGTATGACGTCTTTGTTCACTTGTATGCAAAGCAACGCCTTTTTAATTGGTCTGCTAACTCTATTGGTTCCGCTATGGAGTTCGTCACAGGACAGAAAACTTTCCTAATTATCTGACACATGGAAAACTCAGAGAAAACTAGTCTCCCTTTGGTTCCCATGCAAACAAAGAAGGTGAGACGAAGCTGTGGGGAGATGTCGTATTGAAGAAACAAGTTCAGTCAAAAATTTCCCCCCAGTTTCGGTCCTTTTCAGAGGGAATAATTTTTGCAACTAGTGAACCCGCATCAATAATTGTCACCGTGAGTCAATGCTCATGGATGTCAACACGACAGATGCACGAGGTGTTCAAAAAGTTTGAATTATTTTGTAATCCAGTTTAACTTGACTACCTCGTGCTCACCTTATCTTAAGCTTTTATTATATTTACAGGCTTTATTCGAAAACTCCTCATGCAAAATTAACCGTTTATTCTTTAGCAATTTTCCCCTTTCGGTGAAAAAGATCACAGCGACAAAGGTGTTTCGAGTGTATTGAACTTTTTATTCGGAAAAGATTTCAAGATGTTTTTCTTCGTTCATCGACAGAATTCATTAGAAATGCAGCGTTGGATATCCCATAAAAAATTTACTGCATAAGAGTTTACAGCACCGTGATCCCCTGCGTCTACAAAACATTAAAATCAAGTATGAGAGCACTCGCTATGTCAGCGATCGAATTTTATTTCAAATTTGCGAGTATTTATGCTTAGTGTTAATAGTTTATGCTGCTTGCAACCACAGGTTCGAAACACAGGACAATAATTGTCCTATTTTACAAAAAAAAAATTATACTGAAATTGATTAATCATAAAAAGTTCAGCCGTATTTTGATATCATAGGAATAGTCGATTTCATCTGAGAATCTGAGAATTTCAATTCACTGTAGTAAAATTAATCATTTTTGCTTATATTTCGTCATACACAACATTTTAAAAATTTAAGGGGCCGAAAATTAAACTACAATTTCAAAATAAATATTTACTAAATGAGCCAGTTACTCTACGTCTTTATTTTGCAGTGAACAACATCGAATGAAAAATCAATGGAGATTAAGGGTTGAGAATCGCTGTATTTTCGAGTTGTTCTCATATTACGGAAAATAGTCCAATTTTTACTATTAATTTGGTCTTATACTGCAAAATCGAGTGACACGAACAAAGTGAGTACCTTTTAGCTCACTTTTCGAATTAAATTCTGGATAATTGATCTAGATCATTGGAAATTAAACATCTATGAATTTTTGTTTTTTATCTAGAACTTTTAATCATCATTTTCTGTCCAATCAATTATTTTTCTTAGAAATTCACATGCATGGGGAAGATACAACAAAATGTTTACACGATCATTGCGTTTAGTTTATTGCTAGTCGGCCGGCAATTTAACCTTTTTATTAACAAGTAGAATTTTCCATAATATCTTAAACAGCTCGATTTCTCAAATGTACGGTGGACATTTTTTAAGCAGCTTCTATCAAGGTCATATGAAAAATAAATTTATAAAGAAGCATGTGAATAAAATAAAATTAATATTTTTTGTTATATAAATAAATAAATGACCCATGTTTTACTGTATATTTCAGGCTGTACAACAAAATGGTAAAGGGAACTGTCAGATTATGTACCATAGATTCATTCCCAATATCTGGAATAAATATTTGTAACGATTTATTGCAGCTTCTGAATGACTTTGGTGAAAAACTCGATGTTTTATGTGTTTTTAGTATGGCAGGTTAGCTTTATAGGTCAGTGAGACTCCGCCTAGTCTTGTGGAAACTTTTGAAAGCCCTTCGATATGAATAAGCCTAATGAAGCCATTCGTGGACGCCTTGTAATCTCGGCTAAAGTTTACCAGGTGGCTACGTTGAAATAGATTTAAACTTGAAGCGGCAAAGTCTCAATAAACAGTCGAAACATAGAAAACAAACCTTTAAAAAATAATTTTTTCAGTTACGTTAACAATATTTTTCAAGCTAAGTTAAAACACTCTTCAAACCGAACTTCCTGGACTTCCTGTTCAAAATATAGTAAAATAAGAGATGAAACCAGCTTGTAGGAAGTTTTATTGCACTCTACTCGATATACAAGAAGTCTTTGTCAGCTCGGTGAGCTGGAATCCATGAATCTGGAATGCGTGATTGACTGCATAAATCTCTTCCTGGTATTCGTTTGTGATTGCATTTTCAGGGCAGCGTTCGCAAAACCAGACTTGAAGACTTGTCTTGCATGAGAGAAGCAGCATACTCGAATAATTCAGGCAGCTGTAAAGCTCGAGATAGCTTCCAGGCACATGACAACGAACTGAGATATGTTTTGCTTCACGACACCGAGTATTCAGATGCAAAAAATAAAAAAATAAGGGAGAAATTCAAAATCTGCTGTTACGTTTTTGAAAAAATTGCACTACCATCAACACAAGAGATGAGTGATCAAATATTGAGTTAATGCGTTTTGATGTCAATTCTACATTACATTGCGTATTCATGATTTTCATTAAACTTTTTACATTTGAAGGGATCATTAGCCTGAAAAAAGCTTGTACTGATGCTATTGCCTGGAAGTCAACTGGAGAGTCCAGTGAAGCCTGGAGTTGCAGAGTAGTTTCGTCATTTCTTAGCACAAAGTAAAATTGACCGAATTATCATGCAAATAATTTCAGTAATTATGCTGCAGTTAACTTTTCAATACTGAGTGTGAATAAGCAAGTTGGCAGACTGTTGTGTGAACCCAATCAAGCTTGATCTTATGTTTATCACTGAGCTTTTAAATCACCACATAAGTCAAGTGGTTAACAGTAGAAGATATACAAGATGGAAACAAAGAATGGTTTTCTTCTCCGCCTACTGAAAAATACCATTTTTTTACATACAGGGAAACGTTCGCAATCGTATGCAATCCAAGCGATAAAAAAAATGTTTCAAAACTCTAGCGGTAAAAAAAGGACGTTGAGAGTTCATTTACCCGAATAAACTTTTAGAAATATTGCACTTTAGTGTGCAAAAAGATTTTACAACCAATTCTATTCACTACAGGGTGTCTCAAAAAAATGTACTCACACTTCGAATGACGAGATCCTTTATTTATGAACATACAGTGAAATAGAATAGCTTCGAATACAGAAGACAAATGTGATTAAAGAATCATGTTCGCAAATGTTCGAATTGATGACCATTATTGTCCAGACAACGTTGATAACGCATACCAAGGGTGCGTTACATTTACATTTTTTTGAGACACCCTGTATATTCGCCCTGAGTGTCAACCAAACGTTCCTGAAGAAGTCGCAGCTGCTCCCAAGTTTCTGACGGGCAAATGAGCAGTTACTAGCGGTGCGGAATGTCACCAACAGTAGACAAAGAGTTAAGTAGGCAGAAGTTGAGGTGACTCTGCCCCTGCACTGATCCTAGATGGATAGGGAGCAATATTGGGCCGATCCTTAGCCCCAGCTTACATTTACTAGTGTATTCTAGCCCAAGTTTAATGCTAAATTATCTTTCACTGCCCACATTAAAATTAATTAGAGTAGAATAAACGGTAATTGAAAAAATTACAGTTAATTCGACATTAAACGTAAACTGGAGCGTGTACTTCATCTTTTTCCATCAATTGCCGTGAACTATAAGATCATTGAAGGAAATGCCCGTGTATCATCAAAGTTAAGTTGGGATAGGATTGCAGTTCGAGAAGTAAAAAAGCTACCAGTTAGGAACAACGTTGTGAGTGAAGTTGTCCAACAACTACTGGATTTGACAGCATATAGGACGTACCTTTTCCAAAATTTTGCCTCAAAAAATCGCCCTGCGTCTTATCATTGTTGGTGAAGTTTGAGACTTACTGTAGGCCTGGGCTAATCTTCTCTCTGATGCTCACTAAGACAGCTTACGCTCAGTACTTCGTCTTATATATGCTGTCTTTGTCGTCACGTCTTATATGCCGTCAAATACGGTAAGTTTTGGTTCTCCATTTTATGTATCATAACATAGCGCTAACTCTTGCTATCATGCCCACATACGGCATTCTAGCAACCACCTCCTGTGTCACCACTTTCCCATATCTAAGATGTGTACCACTGTGTTGTGAGGCTTCACGAGAAAACGAAATAAGTGTTACAGAGATGATCTTGATAACCGGTACTTATTTTAAAATTTACTTCATATTACCCCGATTAGACGGATGTTTCTGAGTCGAAAGTCCCTGGTTTCACGTTTCTGAGTTTTCAGTATTGTCTCAAACTCTTTCCTAATCCTTTGTAGTCTCTCAATTGACATCCAAACACTCGGAGGCCGTCGCATAGGAACAGCCAGTTTACGGGCCAAGCTGAACTGTTTGCTTTTGTGGAGAAATCATCAACGACATTACTTCTCTCAGACCTGAAGAACAATTGTGTATTCTATGAAAAAGAGTCGAGGGAACCTTTAGTATCACCGGTTATAACAAATATCCCTGTAGCTCCGTGAAGTCATTGTAATTTCTACAGAAATTCTTGTTATCTATTCCCAAGGCATCTGGTAATTATGGAAGGGCTTCCGATTGTTATACCATTCAGGTGAGCGTGGGGAGTTCATTACCATTGTCTGAGCACAATAATGGACTGTGTTCATTGTAAAATTTAATTTATTAGTGTTTAGAAACCGTCCATCAATTTGAAAGTAATTTTTGTGAGACCCCTCAAGCTGAAATCAAAAACCTTGCATTGCATGTTTTCATTAACACAACCTCCAATGCTCTATTTGAGCCTAAGTAATAATTATCGCTTAAGCCGGCCAATCGCTTACTCAGCTAATTTACGAATTTTAATCAAATAATTAAATTTTGAAATTGACAGAGTAAGACAAACTGAGCTTGACGTCGTGTCAAATGTAGTTTCATCAATTTAAAAATGTTCATTTCTGTTTGAAAAATCGATCATGAAATGGAGGGTTTGCAGGCTGTAGATGGTACCATTGATCAAAAGCCAGATCAAATTATTAGGACTTGTTCACAGCTGATCGATGAAGATAATGAATATTTTTATAAAGCCAAATGGAATTTTACTAATATTATGCACGATCCACTCATGTAAGGCTAATAACTTAAAATATAAACAACAAAATTACGTATGTATTTTGTACTCGTACCTACAGCTCTTTATGTACTTCTCCTATTCCTCGGATACCAGCAAATGATAATGGTACGGCTAGCATTACAAACTGTCACCTCTCATCGGCAAACATATTAGCTGCGTGATATATGGAAAGCTATTTCGCCTGCAGTTGCCCTGCGCTTGACAATTTCGGCTGCTGTGATCGGTTTTACGAGCGAGTAGCGTGCGTGTTCCGAGTGCGCAATTTCCACAAGCTGAAGCAGCAGCCACAAACCAGTGCAACAATAGTTATAGGTTCAAATATTTTGGTCACAAGTAAACACGAATTTTTGTCCAGTTTTCACGCTCGGAATTCATTTATCGCGGGACAACGTTGAATTAATTCTTTAAATTAGTGAAGTTTTATACCTGCCATCGCTGTACTTGATATTATTTGCTCTGGGGAGTAAATTAATTTCGAACAACCTGATGTGATGTCAAATGCAGCCTTATTCCATTTCCTATTAAGCAATATAAATTAGTCAATTTAATGCAAATACAGTTTCTGCTTCAACCTAGAGAGCAGATGTTTTAGCAGTGATGTCCATACGTAAAAAAGAACTTTCATTTCAGCAGATTTTGAACTGTTATACCTTAACTGTATAAATACGTCTGGAAAATATAGTTTCAACATTTTCAATTGTGATGAAAATCTACATGCATTTCCGTGAGAACAAATATGTAAAGTATAATATAATAGAACTGGTCAAGCCACCAAGTCCTGTAAAAAAAATTATGAAGCGATACCAACAATAGGTTAGACTAAATCCTTAATTTCTGCATATCAATTCATAATTTCTTGATATGTACTACTAAATATATTTGAAGTGAACTTTTGGGCTGCTCTCAGGTGTGGATATATTTATTTTAAAATGTTAAATAGAGCATACAACAAGATATAGATTGATTAAGAATTCAGTTCCGTTCATGTGCGTAGGGGATGAAACAGCTGACGTGCAAAATGACTGAACTCACAGCAAAATGTCAAGAATAATCTATACTCGTATTAATCGAAAACAAAAATTCAACAGCTCTAAGAATGTATAACTTGTTTTTCTATCAAACGGATGAGTTCATTTAATAAAGGCACAATGCATAATTTTTTAATTCGGGGATTTTTGCACAAACTACATGTTGAAGAAATCCTCAATCATAATTCGTTTTTTCCATGGATAAAATTGCCAGACAGGAAAACAAAATTCTTCACCACTGAAGGAGAGTTTTCTGTTACTTCATTACTTTAATGAACTAAAAATTAATCGTTACCTCTAACTTTTTAATTCTTATTCCATTATATTTTCCATATTCCATGACTCTAGTTAAGTTAACGTTTCCATAACTTCAGGTAAGTTTATGATGCCATGGCCTTACGAAAGTTTATGGTTTTATGACCTTTCAAAACTTTATGGTTCCATGATTTCAGGTAAGTTTATAGAGACATGGCTGTAAGTAAAATAACGGTTCTATAACAATAAATAAATTAGTAAGAACATGCATTCATAACAGCTGCACTAGTATATGTAGGCATTTGTTAAACGATCTGAAAAGACAATTTTCCATGGCTAATTAATTTACTTTTTACGTGAACCAGGTTTCATCAAAAGGGGTTCATAAAATGGTCGATTGAATACCACAACATTTCTTTTAGGTACATCTATACAAAAACATTTACTAAATCTGATAGTATATCATCGGTGAAACAGCGTACAAATATTAGTCATTCTTCTCCATTGGCAAAACCATAGACACTACAAACAATTGTATCTGTATCACTATTGATGCTGCAAACTATTGTATCTATGTAAGAAAAGTGCCGATTCTAATTATTCTGAAAACGTGAAAAACAGTCATAAAACTGACATTAAAACTGTCACAAAAGTGCCATACCTATCAATGAAATGATTCTTCACTCATAAAAAGGCAACTTTGTATGTCAAAACGAAACGCTGTGGGTGGCTGTGTGTGAAGATTGACAACTGCTCCTCTTCCCCTTCTACGTTCTTCGTTTCCACTGTGGTGCCTCAGCGTGATTGGCGTCTGAGGCTACCGTAATAAACCAAAAATGCGGAACTCGACTCGTTTCTGTTGCCATATTCTATTCCATTCTATCACTCATCGAGATAAAACAAAAGTTTCTGTTGAAATATGTAAATTTTTTTTTCTTCACAATTTTACGAGAAAAAGAAGAGTGAAGAAAACCACTCGCAACTTTAACTAGAAGTTGACTAGAATTTACATAAACCAATAATTTTTTTTCATAAGAGCGTTTCGGCAGTAAAACAAAATTATCAACAGCTGAAAACATCAAATTCATTATAAGTAAACAGTAAACTAAAGAAGGAAACGTTTCGGTACATAAACAAATAAAGTACCAGAACTATTCATCTGGGGGTAAGCAGATAGCGTATCATTTTAAACAGTTTTGTCTTGTAAAAGGAATAAAGATTCCTAAATCCATAACCGATAAGTACGAAAAGCACCAATTACTTTAAAATCCGCTATTTAACAAGAAATGAATTATGTCATGATGAAAGAAATGGGAGGTCACATGTCTCTGCGTGAGTGCGGTAAAGTAGAGGGAGAAGGGCTAGAAAGAGGTCGGCTGGTCCGAAAACTCATTCCTGTATGCACTGCCAGCAAACATCGAGCATTCTGGCTCTAGAACACACATACTTAGCCGCACAATGCGTGCAACTTCGTTGACAAACAAGCTCAAACACAAACTACGTTTCGCCTACAAAACTGCAATCAAAAGTTTTCAGGCAACAGGCTTCATTGCAACAATGAGGGCAATTTTAAAAATTGCAGGTTTCATCAAGACTTGTGGCGTCTCAATATCACACTTCATTTCTCTACGGTCGTAAATCATCAGCGCTGCTGGCCCCACCTCGGCACCTAGCGTCTCTTAACCTAACCTCTCTATCTTCATGACTCTGCTTGTTTCGGCCTCTGAACCATCAACTGACAATTTTTCCAGAACCAAATGGCCAAAAAAAAGTTACTCTCAGTCAGCAGACTAGGCAGAATAAAACGGCCATTTTTCAGAAGGACCCGAGAAGACTGGGTTTTAATAGAAGAGGCTCGAAAAGGCCACGAGTTCGTCGGAAAAAGATAGACTGAATTCCTGCTCTACAATGTCATTGGTGGAATTAAGACTGAATTGGAAGTCGGAACTGATCTCGAGAGATTGAGTATAAATGAGTGCAGGGCTGCCACCCGAACCCACTGTTCTACCGTGTATCAGGGGAAAAGTCAATAGTCTTAGCGTTGCAATCTACCCAAGATGGAGCGAATTTATAAATTTCTCTGCGTGGTAAAATACGGAAATTTATATCACACGAATACAAGTAGGGCAAATTTAGAAACTAAAGTGGGCCAAAAGAATTCCTCTTAGTATTCCAAGGAATATTAGATTGAATTTTACCGAATTCTTTTTTTTGTGAACCATATTGGGAATAAATGACTGAGCAATTAGAAAGTTTTATTTACTAGTATTTTCACAATTTGTGTCAATCATTTTTCACTGCATAAACAGGTTGTTTGATTAATCCATGCTAAAATTTAGCATGTTTTGTGCTTGAGAAACTAATGACGAACATTTTTAGCTTGTTTCTCTACGTCTTTGTCCTATGCAAAATATTTTAAAGGGAACGATGAGGAAGATGGAAATCCCTCGCTAAAATGTCTAGAGAAAATGGTGGTTGGGCACCAGCCGGAGTTCAAAATTTTTATCTGCGGTATTTTTACTGCATGGGATTTTGCGCCGCCGTGAAACAGCGCGAAGTTCTTCTTGTTAAGTACCGGAGTTTTTCTTAGAAGATCATAAATATATCCAACAGTGTGAGATGGAAAACTTGCTGATGAGAACGAAACAACTATCATACGCTCCTTAAGTTAAACAGATAGTGTACTTTCAGTTAGAGTTACAACACTGAAGTTCTAGATGCGTTATTACATTTTCTTGCAATTAACACAAATTACTTCCAACTCAACAATACCTAAGTCAGTTGAGTCGATTGTTGCCGGAGCAAAATTTTATTTCCAGCAATCCTAAAAAAAGCATGAAAATTGTTATTGAGACGCTCGTTGGAGAACACTGCGGATATATCTATGTAGTTTGATCGATTTATGCCATACAATAATTCATAATTCACACTTTTTTAGTTTTTAGAGCGTTAGCTTTTTCAAGACGTTAGAAAACATTGAACATTTGTAAGAGAACAGTCATGAATACCGCAATTTTTGGGAATTTAGGTAGAACTACTTATTGTTGTACTTAACATTTGGTATTAAAATATTTAAATATTTCATTTAATACACTTATGACATGGAAAGTTTCATAAAATATTTTATATAAATATTCTATGATGTAAAAAAAGGAAAAAGTTATTTATCACATTTTCAATTTATACGAAAAATCTGATAAATTGAATGAGCCGATTAGTTTGAATGTGTCATTAATAGATGAGAAAATGATATGACTTAAGTACCTTGAGAAAAGCAAACTGCATCCAAAAATTTTCAGAACATGCAATCGTTACCGGAGCAAATTGAACAGTTAAACTCGAGAGAGTTTTTTAATTTCTCGTTAGTTTAAGGCGTAATAACTATTTTGCGCTTTTAAAAAAAATCATTTGCCCAGGTAAATGATTTTTTAAAAGACTCGGACTCTCATGATATCAGTCGTTGAAAAGATTAAAATGTTATTTTCACTCAAATCTGCAACCAATCTTCAGTCATGCTTTCTCTCATTTTTACCAGTTCATAAAACTACAATACTTGATCCTAAAATAACGTAAAATCCCACTATTCCACTATTCCATTATACCACTTATTCCCACTTATATTCCATTGTATAATAATACACAGTTCGTGTATACATAGGTATACTCCAGTCCGTATCGTGGATACCGAGTTCGGCGGGGCATTGCATATTACAATATACATACACAAGCTCGCAGTTGCTTTCAGTAATGCTGAATTTCTCTATCTATGATATGACACGAATGGCTATAACTACTTCTATTGCGGCTCAAAAATACTGCATTCTAAATGTTTATTACTGTCACAAGAAAAATAAGTTACCTTTGAAATGAGCTTAAGTATGGAAACTCCACTCGAACGAAAAAAAAGACTGAATCGAGAGCGAAAAAGAAGAGCGAGAAGAAATAGGAATAACATTAAAATAGCAATTAAAGAAACTGATGTTCAAGGAAATTTGGTAGATGATATGTTTTTCACTAAGAATGTTGTTATTAAAGAAATACTCAATTAAAACGTTTGTCCTTTGTAAATATATATAAAACTAAATAAATTGCATTGCGTTCTTATATGTAATTTTATTTAATATCTTTCCAACCGTATTTGCCATCATGTTTGATGGCATGGGTATACTAGTTCAGTAAGCAACACGTGCATTTTCACATGTGGGTCTACTAGTTTATATAATAATACACAGTTTGTTTCTTGCTTGCTTGCTTGCTTGGTCCGTCTCTCTGTCACACTCTTAAGGATTTAGATAGGAGAAAACCCGTCTACTGAATAACAAGATGAGATATCATGAAATTTCATTCCTAAATTACGATGGCATATATGGTTTCTGGAATATATACTCAAAACTCAAAACACTGTATTAAAGTTTTTGATCCTGTCGTACATAAGCTATTTCGCATATTTTTTCAACTGAATTTCTCCGTAGCAGTTGATACTTCGCGCAGAGTAGAGGCCCCTGGTTGGGTTTACTGCAGGTAGTCACGATACGGAACCCAGTGCTGGGTCATTACAATTTTTTGTTCCCCTACAAGATGGAGGAAACATTCGTTTAACAATTAGCATAGATACAGTCTTCTTCTACTTAATGACTGTATGTTTCTACTTCAAACTATGCTATTGGACTAGCACCTTTACATCGACTGACTCATCCAACGGACACACAGTGTCTCTAAAAAACTGCTTCGCTATGAAAAGTAGCTCGGTACTATTTGATTTGATAAAATCCCTTTTTTGAGCGTGGTACATGAATTGTTGTATCTTTCATTGAGTTTTCGATCTTGCCGTGCATAAACTATTTCGCATATTTTTTGCCAGGAAGTGCCAGGAGCTCCGCTTGCCTCTCTGCCTTTGTTATTTGCTGGAAGAAGGCTTTCCTCATCAAGAAGTCATCTACTACCTGGTCAGCCCAAAACAATAAACAGAATAGAACTTTTCTCAACAGCAATATGCTCCTGAACAGCCTTAATATCGTAGAACGAGTACATGCTGCATTATCTACAAGTTGGTTTCTGGATACAAATTGAATCTAGAAAATTCATTAGAGCAAGGGACGAAACACCAGAAGGAAGGAAACGCAGACTAGCACGCGAGAGGAAAAGAAGCCAAAGACCTCGGCAAAGTACCAAAAATACAGCCAATTTTCGAGCCATGGATGCTAAGCTCAAGAGGAGAGCTATCTCTCAAAAAATTACCAAAAACGTGAAGCAAGGAAGGACCGTGATCGTGAAACAAAGCATCTAAAAAAGCAAACTTCGTTGAAAGAAAGCAGTGAAGAGAGAACAAAGATGGATAGTGCAAGAAAAGCTGAAGTATGCGCTGCGATGTTACAGGGAGAAATAGAAGAAAGGAGAAGATTAGAAAGGGAAAGATTTGCAGAAAGGACAGCCACCATATCGTAAGAAGACTTGAATGAAAGAAGAAGAATTTAAAGAAAAATTTTTGTAGAAAAGACAGCTAACATGTTGCAAGAAGACTTGCACGAAAGGACAAGAATTGAAATTGTTGGAATTGTTCTTCATTGGCGAGCACCACCGAAGTATTATCACACAATCCATGCCGTTATTTTTGACGGCTGGGTGCACTAGTATAATAAAACTCAGTTTGTTGCTTGCTTGTTTGTTTGGTCCGCTTTTCTGTCACGCTCATAAGGATTTAGATAGGAGGAAATTCGAAAGGATTGTAAGCATTGTATTATGGATACCGAAGGCCTATCCTTCAATCTGGAAACTCTTTCGCAAAGCCAGCGTCCACTGGCAAATCAAACAAAAAAAACAGTAAAAAACACAAGAATTTTCACGTGGGGGTCTACTAATATACTAATATACAGTTTTTACTTGCTAGCTTGGTTCATCTCTCTGTCACGCTCTTAAGAATTTAGATAGGAGACAATTCGTTTACTTGATAACAAGATGAGATGCATAACATTTCATCCCTGAATTACGATGGCAAATATCGTTCCTGGAATATACGCTCGCAAGTTGAAATTTTGCATACTGAAATAAACTACTTATCTTATGCTAAGTATTGACTTCTGAATGGAAAGGGTATGCATGTTTTGTAAGCATTGTATTGTGGATACCAAAGACACATCCTTCAATGAGGAAACTCCTTCTCAAAGCCTGCGTTCACACTGACAAGCAAACGAAAAAATTCAGTTCAAAAACCCGTGAATTTTCTCGAGTGTAGATCTACAAATACTAAGTAGTCAGCAGAATATACCAATACTAGACAGTTCCCGTAGAAATTCCCCGGTTTAGATTTGAATAATTTGTAATTATTATATCAATAAATGACAGAGTATTAAAAATTTACGACGAATTATTGGGGTCTAAATGAATACTTTTCATTAATATATACAGAACTTTCATTCTGTATCTGATCTTCCGATAACAAGGCCCAGATAGTACCCTTTGAAATTCCTTGATTTAAAAGTGACAAAATTAAAGATCTATGAAATAAAGACATTTTTAGTTGTACCCGCGGTACTATCAGAATCTGAATAGTATTGATGAATACCTATCTACAGAACTTCCATTCTTTATCTTATATACCGATATCATGGCCGTGTAAGAGAAGAAAGCTAATAACGAAAAAAATGAAGTATTTTATAGTGATCCGGCGCCTTTGGTATCCACAATACAATGCTTAGAATACATGCGTACCCGTTATGATTTCAGTTCATTATATTTTCTTCAGTAATAGATAGGAAGTAATGGGACAGACATATACAGATAGAGAGAGAGAGAGAAAGAAAGAGAGAGAGAGAGAGAAAAAGAGAGAGAGAGAGAGAGAGAAAGAAATGAAGGTACATTGTTTATTATATAAGTAGATATGCCCAATTCTCGACTCTATTACCCCAGTTTTAGAGTGCACAGTTGATTTAATACGAGCTCGTGTACATTTGTAGATATTTATCAAATACTTTCTATTAATGATAATAATTTGATTCTGCAATATACAA
>VCRD01000080.1:482778-514551 GCA_006783055.1 Trinorchestia longiramus
TACATTGTTTATTATATAAGTAGATATGCCCAATTCTCGACTCTATTACCCCAGTTTTAGAGTGCACAGTTGATTTAATACGAGCTCGTGTACATTTGTAGATATTTATCAAATACTTTCTATTAATGATAATAATTTGATTCTGCAATACACAAACAAGCCACAATACAATGCTTACAATACATGTATACCATACCGAATTTTCTCCCATCTAAATTCTCAAAAGCGTGACAGAAAGACAAACCAACAAGCAACAAACTGTGTATTATTACATATATAGTGGAATGGGAAATTATCCATACTACCATGCCATAACACCATGTCACCATACTGTAATACCAGGATATTACACGACACTATCATGCTACCATCTAGCGATCAATGCGATAATAAATGTACGCAATATTATGGGCAAGTGACTAGTGACGTTAGAACCTGCCTTCAGTTCTCTAGTTGAGTCTCCAGGGAAGCTACTTACGTCCATTACCTCACGTGTCTGAGACTCTAATGAGATCCGAGCATGATCTTGATAGATCACTGAAAGGTTTCTCCTTGGATCCCTGGAGTAGATCATGATCATTAGATGAACACGGTGCTATAGAGAGCAATATTCTGTACTGTAGAGGTCATTGTAGTACAGATTTATTCTCATTTTTAAGTCTTAAACAAACGTTGTTCATAACAGCTTGAAGATAACCTACTTTATCTTTGCATCGTGACCATGTACAATATTTAAGTGCAAGGACTACGGCAACCATAATGGCATCTTTTTCTACCTCACTTAACGTCATCAACATTGGAAACGTACGCTTTAGGAAGACTTTAATCATAGAAATCAATAAGAACAAATTAATAAACACATTCACTGAAGAAGAAATACTCACGAAAACATTGAACACGCTATATTGGTACTATTTAAAAGTTCATTTATTCTTACATCTTAACTTCAATATAACTTCCTGTATGGACACAAACTAATGGATGAAGGAGAGGAAACCGTCGCAACCGAAGTTAATCGTTTAAAGTTTTTTGCTTTCGTAGTGAAGCAAACTCCATGAGGTACGGCTGTATTTCAGGACGGTAGTTCTGCGTTCAGTGAGATAGAAGCAAACTAAGTTACATAACTTTGAGCAAGATAATCAGGCAGTCCGTGGTGAGGTGGAATGTCTCTGATTTTTTGTTTACGAACAGAGCCGTTCAGATTTAAATAGATCTTCACTTCATGCTCAAGGTTTGCTCAAGCAAATAATGAGAAATAGATCTTTTTACACTGTGTTTTAAAATCTGTGGATATAATAATAAACAGCCTCAGTATGATTTTTCTGCCCAAATCATGGCTTGTGTTGTTTTTATACCTGTCATCATGGAATATATTTTTCAAGATAAAAATTTAACATCACAACTAACAATAATTAAGATTTCCAAGCAAATCAGCTTCGAAATTTGGAATTACACAAAACTAGTAGACCGGCACATGAAAAAATTCACGTCTTTTCTAATAAATTTGTGTTAGCCTTCCCTTTTTCTTTCCTTCATTTGCCAGTCGATGCTGCCTTTCCGGAGCTTCCATGTTGAATGAAAAGAAGGGTAATGACAAAAAATCTCGTATTTTATAGTTATTCGGCGCCTATGCTATCCGTAATACAATGGTTAAATTAAAAACATTGAGAGCATATAAGTGTGATATTTCAAAAAATTACATTTTTGGGACGCCAATATCTGCAACATCTTCAAATTTTTAGGATCCTGAATTTCATGAAACAAATTTTTTCTTATATTTTTCAAATTGCATGACACAAAGTACGCTTATCTTCCTATATGATAAAACCCGTCGTGTATTTATTTATAAATAAACGATATATTGTGCATAGTTGTACCCTCTTAAATATGTGTTAGCATAAGATAAACACTTTTATTTTAGCTCTTTAGTAACAGCTTCATTGAAATTAATTTTCCTCATCTAATTCAACGGAATATACATTGATCAATAAATACACGACGGCTTTTATTATATAGTATACATTAATAAAGAACAAGTTTCCGACGGTCTTCATCATACAGTATAGTAAAGAAGTAGGGGAAAAGTTCAAACTGCAGAGCTCACTATTCTTCAGTAGCTCAATTATTATTGAAACTTACAAATTTATAACATGAGCCGACACGAGAAAATCAAGAAACCCATCATCAACTGAAGGGAACTGGCCAGCAAATTAGAGAACTATGAAACGCTGAAATAAAGCGATCGTTTGAATGCATTTGTCCGAGAACTCTGTGCCGAATTGTTACGTTTTCGTTCGTAAATTAAATTTACACGAACTGAAGTGTTCGAATTTGTCATAAGATTTGCTTATATATCAAGCGCACAAAAAGAGAAAAATTAACAGATACTCGTTTGTAAATTACATGCATGTTTCATTTAGTTTGAAGGACGCTGTACAATGACAAATGAGATGCTTCGTGCCACGAGGACGAAGATGTCACTAGCTAAAAAAATTGTTTTCTACGACGCTAAACTCTTATTGTCGAGCTTGATCTTTCGGCCCATCAGCTAATAAGATCGAGTACACATTGACCTTTATTTAATTGATTATCTTATGAAAATTCTGTAAACATGGATGACGATTCCTCAAAACTTGTTTTTAGCGTCTTCGCCTTTGTGGCGCGTAACCTCTCGTACTTATCGATGATTAAACTACAGGAAAAAGCTGAAGCCTCAACAAACTTCCACTTCACTAACTTGACAAAATCATCAAACACAGTTCTTAAGGGTAAGAGCTTTTTTTCAGTTATTTGTGATTTTTCCATGCCTGGAAATTCTATTCAATTAGCAAAAATTTCAAAGGTGAAATGCCAATGGGGCATATAACAAAATATTATTGCTAGTTGTACATCGAGATGAATTAAAATGAAATGGAAAATAGCTCACAAACCATCACCAATCGTAACTGAATAATGTACTATTGTCATTGTAATCCATATAACAATGACATCTGACGTCACACAATTGAGAGATAAAGAACTAAATGCTGCTCCGAGGTAGCACTAAACAACACCCATTTGTGAGTACTATCGTATGAAACAAAATTCCTTCCTTCACTAACACTGAATTCCGATAGGTGACACGTATCTTCTGCAAATCTACATCGCACCACAGTAGCATTAATAATAATGTTTCATTAGCAACTTTTCCACTGCAGTTCTGTGTGAGTAAACATGCGTCGCAGACCGGAAGAAAATAATGATAACAATTGGAAGAAGCCACCTTGATGAGCTAACTCTCTCATCCTTATGACTCAACTTTCCGTGTTTGCGTGATATTCTTTGCAAAATGTGCTAGCACGATCAGTGACCTGAGGACTGCAAGCAAGTAATAGAACTGATGTGATTTTGTTATTAATAAACTAAGATAAACTAAAATAAACCTTGCCTGACGTTTGTTTCGGACGCACACTGTTTTCACACGAAATTTGAATGTTGAGTTTTGGAAGTTTGACGGTATGATGATCAAATTTTTAGATTAGTAATGGTTTGCAGTTAAAAATTAACAACAGAGGATCTCAAAAAATTTGTTTTATTTTTTGAGCAGCTTGAATCTTTTTGAAATACAAACGAAGTTTTTTTACAAGCTGAAGAAATAAAATTATTTGTATTCAATGATAAAGTCTGTATGATAAACTTAATACAATTATAAAAACTTTTTTCCCACAAGTTGCTTCTCTGACAGTGAGTCGACATTTTCTTAGCGGTTACATTATTTTACGATCTGCAAAATCCTCAGTTCATGCATCACAATACTTCAATTTTACTTAAAAGATTTGAAGGCTAGAAGAAGCTTACAATTTTTGTAATCCATTACAAAACTTTTGGCAAGCGTACTAATAATAAACTTCAAGTATAATAGTGAAATTAAATCCCTTGTGCTCAGCATCACAAAACAGACACTTTTTCTAAAAGCTTACTGAAAATTTCCCCAACGATGACTTGTATTCCTTAACCTTTTAGTTGGACAACACTGAAACATCTTCGAGAAATTTGACTCAAATTTTATTATTGAATTCACATTTCGTATGATTTGGTTGAGTCAACACAGCCATGCAAAGTATTGTAATTCAACATGTACTGGAAATTTATAGGATATACAAGTACATAAGGACTTACGTATAAGTGATTTTGAAGTAATTCCAAAACATATAAACTGTGATTAATTCATTACTGATTACTATACTTTTCTTTTAACTTTAGAAAACAATTTGAAGGGGTAACATATTTTTAACTTGTGAGGGATATGAATTATTTGAACCAATTGAATTAAATGCATAATTTCATGAGAATGGTGCCACATCATGCAACAGAAACCTTGATATCGAATTAGCTTTGTCAGTCTTGCAGCCACTGTAAAACTACCTCTTTTTACTAACTGAGAATTAAATAAGGTAATAGAAACGAGCAATTTGCCCCATTCTTGGGTTGATACCCAAGTCCCATGTCGTATACCCATGTCCCATGCCGTGTACCGAAGTCCCATGCCGTGTACCGAAGTCCCATGCCGTGTACCCGAGTCCCATGCTGTGTACCCAAGTCCCATGCCGTGTACCCGAGTTCCATGCCATGCAATTGTACTGTTATTTACTGTAATGTAACTCTGTATGTTTAACCCCACAGGTACGTGGCAGCGAGGGTACCTAGTGGTACCAGTCTCATCATTGAAGACGTAGCACCAGACCAGGTGTACCAGATACAGATGCAGCCGCACGCTGGCACTTCCAACATGACCAGCATCTATTTCCAGTTACAAGGTGAGACCAACAATAATATTCTAAGGTAGTGATATTCTACTAAATGATGAATTATTTTTAGTTGTGTAATTATTAGAGTATAAATATCCTGAGATGCTAAGTTAGGAAATCTAGGGAACAATTTTCTTTCAGTTGTTCAACGAGCAGCCGATTTCTGTCGACGCAGCACAATTGGTCCGTGCGTGCATTTTAGACCGAAATTATGGCCAAAGTCGACGAGGTTATCTTGAAGACCTGTTTTTTCCATGGCCTAAGGGAAATGCTACAGTGCGTAGAATACGCTTTGTTCGAATATGATCGTATTATAAACGTTTATAGTCGATAAAATCTGCAGTAAAATTCACCCGTACTGTGAACTAAAAATTTTTGTCATTTCGAGACCACAAATTGAAATATTAATCGGTGTGCAGTGAGGGTTCATCTAATAAAAAACATTATGAAAGTCGTATGGTTAGAAGAGATCAATAAACATTATTTTGCGAACATACATAGGCGCATGATGAATTAAAAAAGAAAAAATTGTATGTCCATCATCGTAAGATACATACATGTATAGTTTGTTAAAATATGAGTTAAAGCCTAGAACTTAGTAACTATCATTTTGCTAATCAATCACTGTATTTTTTATTATGATACTTTCCCTGTATCTTAAACTGAAGTTCACGCGAAAGTTTTCGTACTGTAGTAAATTTAAAGAATGTTTTTCACCCTCAAGAGATTTGATGAAAGGTTTCACGACTTTCGACCTCTATAAATACCCGAGTAATTCGTTGTCGATGGGTAAAAACACTGCACTGACCTGTGACCGACAGCAGTGTAAGCAGATTTCGAAGTCTTGGAAGTCCAGGCAGGTTGGAGCACCTTCTTGTCCTTTTTGCACCTCACTTAAATTGACTGTTATAAAATTTAAATAGCAACTAAATTTTAGGGAATTGGTCGGAAACTATACTACCACAGCTCGATAAGGTGGTAGTTTTCCTACTGGAGTTATGTATAATAACGTTAAACTAAATAATTCTGTACATAGTCCAGAGTGTGAGCAGCATCGTTGCTTCCCTGGTCTACTTAATTCTTTGTTTGAAAATAAGTTATGGCATTTCTGAGCGCACAAGCTTTTGGACAAAAAGAATGTTGAATAAAGGAAGTATGAAAGATAGATTTAAAAAACCAGTGCTGTGGAGTAAAAAAATGCAAAATATTCTTTTGTACTGCTTGACGCTGCGAAAAACTTTTTTGTTGTAGACAAAATTTAAAGTTAACCTAATTTACAGCTAAAGGATACGGAATATTAATGAAATTAAATTTAGTTTCTATTATACTTACATAGAAACTAATTTTTGACGGAATTTGAGGATAAACTTCTAATTGCAACGTTCTAGAGAGATGACCATTGTATGCACTCTGCAGGTAGGAGTTAAGAGTTAGAAGCTTCTTCTTAATAAAATAACTGTGACATTTTAACTAGCTACCTTTATTAACATCCAGATTGTGATCACGTTCATTTTCCTTGAGAGTAAAACTATTCAGGTCACCAGAAGTTGGATTAACTTCGCTTCACTATTGAAAAAAACGGGTACTATGTGTTGTCTGATTTATAAGTAGCATTGTTTGAAAAAAGTACACAGACTAATTGTATATCATATGTATGCATTCTGACACTTGTTTTGTGTCTGCTATAACTGATGCCAGCTAAACTTTTGCAAGAGCTACGGGCTGCTCACGAACACTTACAACCTCACAATGAGCAGCTATAATCTCACCACTGAAAGGGGAAACAAATCCCCTCACTCCTATTTTTCCCCTTATTCTGAAGTACCTATGTGCAGGGTTGGTCATAAGTAAGGTACGTCTGTAGGTGTAGGATTGTCGGTAGCAATGCTACGCTAGTGAAGCAGCAAGGTACCTTTGAGTAACAGTAAGATATCAGTAAGAATAGCAGTGAGATATCTCTGAATAGATACGGTAATCAAATCAAACGGTAACGTACGAACCAGAAATAACAGCCAAAAACTATTACTAAGAAACTTCAAGACATCCCAAGCTATGAACTTCTTTCCCATTAAAATTGCCGCAACTTGGAACCAGCTGTCCGAAAACATAGTTTCTGCTGGCACTGTGAGAACATTCAAAATTCGTCTCGACAAATATTGGATTACAAAGCCCCCAGTATTATAACGTACTAACTCTATGTCCTCAACTCCTAGGACCAGTGTATGATTGAGATAAATGTGCATGACTAAAATGCCTGTGCGTGAGTGAAATTCGTGTAGATGACTGAATTGACTTACGTGGTTAAGGTGTACGTGCATGATTGATGGATTTACTTTAGACAGTATGGGACTTGGATATCCACCTACGAATGGGCCAAACGGCTTGTTTCTATTGCCTTATTCTATTCTATTCTATTCTATTCTATTCTAGCAGTAAGGTATCTCTGTGTAGCAGTAAGGTACTTCTGAGTAGCAGTAAGGTACTTCTGAGTAGCAGTAAGGTACTTCTGCGTCGCAGTAAGGTACTTCTGTGTAGCAGTAAGGTACTTCTGAGTAGCAGTAAGGTACTTCTGAGTAGCAGTAAGGTACCTCGGTGTAGCAGTGCTACCGACAATCCTGCCTCCGCTGAAGCACCCTACATATGTATAACCCACCCTATACAACACAAACACTCGTACATAGCTGCTCACATCTTTAGCACAGGAGTGTGCTGCAGTTCATGGAGACATGCGTTAGATAGGATGCACTCAATTCTTCGGTTCCTCATATCAAAGAATGAGTTCATTACAATATTCAATTACAGCAGGTTTTATAACTAACAATAAATATTGTTTTTGAATGTATGTTATACGCCGTCTGGTGCTAGAGAGGATAGGTGTGAACATGCTACACAAAAGATGTTTCAGTATGGATTGGGTAGTAAGGCTTCATAGAGGATCAATACTGGTCAGGTGTAACGAAAGGTGTGAAGAATAGCGAAGACTGCATAGAATTGAAGGTGAGGGCTTAATCCTGTGAATGGGATTAACAAAAAATATCTGGTTCAAAAATTGTTCAATCGGATGTCAAGTAGATGTCTACATAGGCTTCAATGGAAAAAATATAGTAAATTCAGTACCCATATAAGAATGTCGTCAAATGCGTGTAGAAGAGAGTGAAGAGTACCAAGGAAATTCCATTCACGGAAAAATTCCAGAAATCTTCGTATTTCCCGTAGAGTCTGAGTGAGGCCGGGAGCAAAGACTACCCTGTTGTGCCAGGGTAAACAACGAAAACTACATCGCCTACAGCATGTGCTGAGGAGAGGGAGATGCCGGAGTGGGGGAGGCAGGAGTGGGGGAGGCAGGAGTGGGGGAGGCAGGAGTGGGGAAGAGAGAGGAGTGAGGATCTGCCCTAAAGGAATAAGGAATGTGACAGAGTTAGTGCATGTTGTGGTCATGCATTGTAGATCTTGTGCTCGGTCTCCCTTATACCGAGATAAAAGAGTGCAGAAATTTAGGCTCTCATTGTATTTTTAAAATGAGACGTACACAGCAAAAAAACATTGCCTTGATGTCTAGAGGAAGAGGAAGCGAGGGGAATGAATACATTTAGTTTCATATTGTTCTAAATTAAAGATTAATTTCGCTGCTCATTAAACAAAAATTTACTGTTCATTAACAGATTATCTTTACTCAAGACTGTGAGCCCAGCTGGTAAAAAAACTTTCAAATTTAGTGGCCAAGTAGGACAAAAAATTGCATCCTCGTACGTGGATTCTCTTCTAAGAAATAAAATTAGCTTTCAAGACAAAAATTCAACAAAAAGCAGGTTGAATTTTAAACTTCAATGTAAGAGCCACTGAAGTTAATTTGCAAGTCAAGTAAAAATAGCAGTAACTTTGGAGGATAAAAAATGTCAACATAAGTGAGGAACATGATTTAAGAATGCCCTGCAAAGAAGAAGCGATGTTATGCTTCAAATATTCTTATTAATAACCTCTCTTATCTCATTTTTGCTAAAACTGAAGCGCAAAGAAATGCTAAAAGACTTCCAGTTAGTTAATCAGGAAAATATTACTGTCCTCTAGGAAAGGCTCAACAATAACACAGTAAATAATTCTAGGTTATCTATATAGGCCAGACAGAATCGGAGACCTTTAGATTCCTGTCTCTGTAGCGTAGATATTGCAGAGATTGTGCATGCATTTCGCAGCAGCTGGATCGTTTTTTCCCCAGAATTGCGTGATTGATATGCGCCACTGAGCTATACGAAAATGGAATCTGAATTTCAACTGAGCAGTGAAGCCATCATTTGTGTTGGTAGTTTCAAAAGAACCAGATGACTGGCGACTTTGTCTATGTATGTCATTTTTTCTATCCCAGAAACAAAAACTGATTTCTATCAGGCTGTAACGAAAGCTCTGTTCACTTTTTGAGTTATAATTTTAGGGCGTCATACCATCAGTTTAATTACTAATAAATGACATATGTGTGGTTATGTAAATCACTAAAATAACGTTTCTTATTTCAGATTTCGTTAAATTATTAAAATAAGTTACTATCATTAGCCCAAGCGTACACTCCAAGTAAAGAACACATTAGGCATATTTTCCTGTATGAATTTCAGAAGGACGATACAGCGCGAGTGTTAAAAGACATTTAAGAAAAAGACGCTCCAAAGGACTTAATTTTAAGTAATTACAGGATGTCATTGATATAAACCCGACCAGCACAACAAGAGAACTAAGCAAGAAGTTCAAGTCTTATAATTTCACGATATATAGTCATATGGCTCATACTAAACTCCTTGTTCAGTTCTCTAGTTGTACTGGTAAGGTTTTCATCAATGACAACCTGCAATTCCTCAGAATCAAGTCCTTTGGAAAGTCCTTTTCTTGCTTCGTCATTTTGACTGAAGTTACTCGTTTTGAAACTTGGAAACCATCTTATACAGGTCTTTTCATTCACATTCACCACATCATTTCCGTGAGTGTCTTTGAGGGATCATTCTGCTGAAATTGCTGTATTGCCCTTCCGAAATTCATGCAGTAAAATATGCCTAATGTGTTCACTACTTGGAGTGTACAGTTGGGTCAAAAACAGTTATTTATTACAATAAATAGAACAAAATCTGAAAGAAAAATATTATTTTGGTGATTTAGATGGCTACGCATATGTCATTTATAATTTGAATTGATGAAATGTTGCCCTGAAATTTAAATAAAAAAAATATACAGCACTTTCATTAAAACCTGATATATGTAAAAATCACAGAATAAAAGAAGGCATAAAGACTTCAAGTTCCTACATGACTTGTGGATGAACTCAAAGTTCATTTTCAATGGGGAGTCGATCTGCAGAAATTCTTGTTTCTAGAGATAATGGCTGTTTCAGTCTCGAATTGATTCTCATCAAACGCTATGTAATGATTTTCTGGTAAATATATTCATGAGCACCAAAAACCTTTTTAGATGAAGCTACGTCATGACATTGTCGTGTGGTAGTTTCATCTGTGTTGGGTCTTCACAAATCTAATGAGTTTTAGCACCAGTGAGTTACAAGAGAAATGCCAGAAACAGAACATCACTAATATTTTCAAAAGACATTCGAGTTTTGTGAGCACAACAGTTATTAAGAGCTAGAAGACTAGCATGATAAACTTCATTGTTATATTAACCAAGTATTCTGTACATCTATGAGGCTTACGAATTTCTAGTTTACGTCTTTCGATTCATTTTGTTATGAAATCTAACCATGATTTGCTTTACATTGCTCTTTGAAAGAGGCCTAATAATTTGAGCGGGTTCCATATGTTAGGTATAGTATTATCATACAGTATTATCATATATCATAATATTATTATCATTATTTATAAACCATACAGGCTCCAATGGCAGAATATAATCATATTTCTAAGCCTGTCATTCTATGCTAATTCTCAGAACTGAGCGAGCAACGTAAAACTCTCAAAGATGCACAGATGAGGCTTCTTTGATTCCAAAGCACAAATTAAAATCTGAAGATGAATTGTGTGTGACGTTCGTGAAGCTTTCCCGTCCAAAATCAGCATGATTCAAATGCAATATTCAGAAAATGTACTACTACCTTTTATAAAAAAAATGTGATTGCTATTACTCTCAGCTTATACAGCTTCAAATTATTACGCGGGAGAACGGAATTGGAAGCAATAATTGGTTCAGCCAGACTCGGATGCTGCTCCTCGAGCTCGAAATTAACAGAGATACTTTCACTTCTAAAATTGGATAAAATGCGTGAATTTCACTAATTTTTTGTTTATTTATAAATTGTCTCAATGTCCTGCTTTTCAAGAAGAAACATTTCCTCATAGTGTTAGTGACACAAATGCCATATTAAGATATAACTCGATGTATACCCATACATATCGGGTATCATTACAGCTCAAGGCGGTCTTACATAACATAAAATGGTTTGGAAATGTTAATTCTACTTTAATATGTGAATGGAAATTTAACATTCGGAAAATCATTCAAAAACATGGAGTAGTATAATCGATGTTCATAATAACCGATTTTCCTTTCCTACATCTGGTCACTGAACGTGGTATATGTAGAGTATCTTAACGTTTAGATGAAACGACTATACTCCATTACCAATTACTCTATCTACCAGAACAAGCAATCATTCCTTGCACATTAGAACGAAGACTTTCAAGCATCATCACATCTCCTGTGCAGTATCATTTTTCAGGCATGTTTACTAGAACACGTACCAAACAGTGAGTCAAGTACCACATGAGATCATCTCTTTCTGACTAGGGAACCACAGCTGGGGAAGTTGGCCGGAACCTGACGTCCCCAGATACTCGGGACTGAACCCTGGACCTCTGAGACCTGGGATTGGACATTCAGGACCTCGAGTTGTGAGGGTGGAGGAAGTCAGTCTCATCGTCCTGGTGCTGGCTCTCTGGATCGTCGCCATCTTGCTGTTCGTACACAGGTGTGTACCCTCTGTTCCCTGCAGAAGTTTATTCGCTTTTTACGAAGAAACCGTCCTCATTTTTTCATAAGCATTACTATGCATGCAAATAGAGACTGTGTTCCCACAAATGTACGCTTTTTAAAATGAAGTGGCACTTTTCACTCAGAAAAAAGATGGAACAACATTTTTAATGAAATATTTTGTTTTTCTCGAACATTAGAAATTCCAAGATCTATTATTTTATTAAAAAAAGTGTGTGCATCACTTTAGTGACGCTGATTTTATTTTTCAAACACATGGATTTAACACAGACAAACCTCTGAACAATAAACCAGAAAGCTTCCCTATTTGGCAGAGAGTTCCAATTTTAATATACCATTGTCTATCTTGCTGTAGAAATAGTTTTCAGCGAAGTTCTGAAGTTTTTATCAACACTGGACCATTTCTTTAATAATTCACTGTAATATTTTGCAATGCCATATTTCAAATCCAATTAAATTCTTTTCTGAGAATAGTGTCGATTCAAAGTGAAATTAGAACAAGACCATCAATTGTTTGTTTATACATACACAACTACATGCGTATATATTTTTAAATTAATGTAATGTGATAGAAATTGTTAAAACAAAAATCAGGTCATCCATTAGTATTGATATAGATGATTTTACTTTAAAAATAATACAATTAATTGTGAAAAATTTTACGACTGAATCATTATAACTGAAAGTTGCATGTTGAATTGTCCTTATTCTGACGAGTTGACACCTCTTCTCACTGTTAACCAGCTTACTACTCGTATGTTCGAGATTCCGACATAATAAGAAGCCTTTTAAAAATACTAATGTTCTGCGCCAACAGCACGCATTGCATTTCATTTCACATGCATCGATATATTTTGGTTTATTTCGACATAGGTTCACTTGTTCATTTTCATCTAATTATGAGTGAAGCAGTTCAAGCTTCGTGTTTGAGGGCTTGGGTATGCCAGACCTCCGTGAATGGCGCCAGTTCTAGTTTGTTGCTTAGAGAATTCCTTTGGTTTTGGTGTATCGCTTTCGAAAGAAGCCACTCCCGTCTTGAAGTGGCTTCTTTAAAAGTTCTACTGTATTTTATTCACAATAAATAAGTGCATCACTTTCTCTATATTATTGAGCTTCAGAAATGAGTTGTTCAATACGTTCTTACACACGGACTATATAGAACGTTCATTAAATGTTTTTCCCGCACTAACGTTATTCAATTTTGTTTCCGAGAGAGGTCAAAAACACGACGGGTTTGTTTTTGCGTGTTGCATGCAGGGCTTGCTATCTGTAAAAGTACTGCAAAATAGATCAGGGTTTTTTGTTTGATCGAAGCAAAGAAAATACCGTCACGTCCCACAGCATCAATTGCTACATATATTATTTTCTGGAATAAATTACATTTCGTGTTGCTTCTCCGATTATATTTATCATTGAATTGGGTTGCCAGGTACTGGCTTGAGTCTCCATGCAACACTGGAATTTTCTCCTGCTTGAGATGCAGGGGACCAGGAAAACTGGCGGACTGACTCACTTAAACTATTTCCTTAAACTTCCTGGTCAATCGCTCTGTGTCCCTACGAGCCTCTATCTCACATCTAAACCCAAGGAAACGGAAAGTCTCTGGAAGAATTATCACTAGCTTTGAGATGCTAGATTTAAAAATTAAAATACCATTGTAGATTTCATGTATACCTGATTGGGACAAAGTTTATTTTATTTTTCTCTCTTTATTTCATTCTTTGTAACCAAAAATTAGGTCTTAGATTTATCTTGAGTGAGAACGACACTCAGTCAAGTAACATAATTAAACTGGACAACTGAAATAAGCTAATGAACATTGAACATTTGTAATGTGTCTCTTTGTATATCCTGTATTTTAGTCTCGTTGCATTCAAATGTACTTTATTTTTACATACTTTTTTCAAATTCCACAGATTCTAGAAAAATCATTCAGTATCTATTTTACCCCGAAGTGACAAGGGGATTTACTAGTGAAGCCAATAAGCATTTAATGAATTTCTTATGAAAAAAAATCAGACGAACTTCCCGAACATTCTGAGAAGAAACTCAGTCATGTTTACACACTCAATTTATTAATTCTCGAGCCCTGAAGTTTCTCGCAACTTTCGTACACAGCTCCTTCAGAGAGTCTCAGAAAACTCTGCTCATCAACAGTTTGTTTTAGTTTTACATTCTTGCGTGTCTGCTTAACCGAGGTTCGTTTTCACACTGCACCCTCGTGACACAGCTGGCACCTCGTCGGCTTTGGAGCGTGTGAGGCAGAAAGGACAACTTTACCTAATTATTTCGGCGAGGCTCCGAAGAAGAAATGGGTGGTCTCAACTTCAGGGTGTGGCCTTACTGCCACTGGGATAAAAAAAAGACACGAACACAATTGGAGATCACAATGGAGAGAAGATCACAAGGGCTTAGTTGTTAAAGTGGAGGAAGGAATTTGGTTTAGAACTTGTTGTGTTCGACCTCTCATGTTCTTGTTGTGACCAAAGAATTTCCCAGAAAGGATTCGAAAACACGTTCACTAGTTCTTCTCCTGAAGTGTATAAACTCATGTATAGAAGTAGGCAGGTATTAATGATTTCATTTCAAATGAATAACCAGAAAGTCACGCTTAGACCTTGAAATAAATTACTTTTTTGTATACTTATTAACGTTTCCAATAACAAAAGTTTATGCTCGTTTTGTTCGGTTTCAATTCAAGACATTTGAGTTACCTCGTTTGATTAGTTTATTGTGGAAAGAATGACTTTAACATCCTTGTTGGGATTTTTTCATATATCTAGTGTTTTCTATATTTGGTTGAATCAAAATACCAAAACCGTTTATTTAAAGTAACTTGTTACGGAAATTTTACAAGTTTAACGAAAAGACTGCCCACGCTTACCTCAGGACTGATTGATGAAGAGAAAAGCATTTAGCTTCCTGTGTTAATATTTAATCAATCGTTGAGTTTGTTAACATTTAGTTTGTAGAAAATAGAAAGCGAATTGATAGGCCACTGATTGAGTTTCAGCTGCGCCTTCCATTCAGCTCAGGTGGCGGAAAAAATGCCAATTTTCTTGCAGCTGTGAAGCAAAGTCTGCAAAGCATCTCAATGGAGCTGCTCGAGCGAAGAAAATATTTCTATTCCATGAATGAGGAGGCAAATCTGAGCAAAAAATAATGCAAATTAAGCTCATTGTGCGGAAAAAATCTACGGAACTTAAGTTGAGAAATTAACTGAATACGTCGAGGAAATTATCGAATATTTTACACCTAACATTCCAAAATATCATGCAATAAATATCGAAAACATTCATGTGAAAAACGTGATGTGTACAGAGTTGATTGCATCTCTTACGCTTTTATTAATTCAATTACAGTGATAAATTTTTGTCAAAAAATGTTTCACAGACATACTATCTACATACGCTTTTCGAAACTGTGAAGCTTTCTGATCAATAATTTCACTTCAAAAGTACAGAATATTTTTTCAGGTGCTAAAAAAAGATTAATGCAAAGAATGCCCTGTACTTCATGCATGGAATTTTCTGATATTTGGGCAGCAATTTTCACCAAATTCTTTACTAGCAAAAATACTGTGGATGAAATAGTGGTACGGAAATAAAAACAGTAGGGGGCTAAAAATTATCCAATTTTGTGGCTTCATTTTCTATGGATATTCATCTGCATTATAAAGCTGATTTAATAAGTAACAGTAAGGCACATCACCCAACTTTCAAAACTACGAATTAACTATGGTAGCTTTGATATGATCGAGGTATTTTGAAAATTCCGCTTAGTAAAGGAAAGACTTTTCATCAATTAACTCAACTTGAGAGTTATTTCAAGCGAACCACTGTCACGATAGAAATTACGAGGAAAGGAAAGAGTTTCAGCAATCACTCTGTTTCATCTAATTCAAAAATTCATTTAAAACGATTCATGCACTCGAATTAATACGTTGCCTCCGATTGCCTGATTGGTGTAAAACTTCACTTTGAACGCATAGTCACTATAATAGAAGGATCTGAAAAAATTACAGAACCTAAGCTCAGTGGTTCTGTAAAGTACCTAGCTGTAAGCCTTCAGCTATGTGTTGCTGTATATAAATTCTCACTACACAATCGGAAAAAGTTTGAGTCTGCGAGTAAAATGAATGTAACTCAAAATACAAGTATTTTCTGAAAGAAGATACCTACAAAACTACTTGCATTATCATTCTTAACATATCTAGTAAAATTTTCTTTACCTGTCATTGGTAGGCAAGTTCCTAAACAGAATTTGTTCCATTTGGCTCCGCAAACTAAAGTTCTAAACTATTTCTCGCACTCCTCGTAACAACTTCTACCTTGTAAGAGCAAGTATACTCCACACTTTCTCGGTAACTCGTCTCCAAGATCCGGAATTTCACAGCCATTCCGTAAATTTCTCGAGAGAATTTCAACTTCGATTCCAAGCGTCACTACCAACGCTGGGGACCTTTATTTGTATTGTTCATTTACGATGGCATCTAGCATGTTCCCCAGAAATCTCTCTAGATTTTCAACTGCTTTATATATGAGTCCACTGCCATTTTAGTGTATGTAATTCTGAAAAACACATCTTGCCTGATTTTTCAATTGTGTTTCTTACTTTATGTATATGTGAATCTTTTCCTCCATGGGGAGTCGGAATACAGATCAAGTTTTATACATGTACTGAAGTCTTGTTTCTTACTTGAAAGTATACTAGCAATTCACTCCCACATCCTGACCTATTTGGCAACTAGTGACACTACGATGAGCTCATGCTACGTGAAATCAACTCTTTTAAATGTCATATAATTTTTTCTATGATTTAAAGTGATTCAAAAAAAATTCCAACATGCTTTTTAAACTATTGGAAGATCATTACACAAATATTCGATTGAAAAAGCTTTATGAAGGTACGCCATTTATCTGAAGTTGTTTAGGAAAATATTTGTAACACATTTAGCTTATTTCGTACATTCTCAAGTATTTAGTACTTCAGTTAATTATAAATTGAAAATTTTCCTTAAACCTGAATATGATCGTGGTAAGTAAAAGAGTCTGAAGACATGTTAATCGTAATGCACGATACTAGTATAAATAAAAATCCGAGCTGAAGAGACTTTTAAATTTTTTTTAGACATAATACATTTAATTTCATAGAGCATAAATCCATAATCATAATAGAAATGAACCCTTTTGGTTTCCACACTACACAAAACACAAGCTTCTTTGTTGTTAACCTCAAGTTGTGAATTTTTATCTCTTTAAAGTGAAGTTATTAAATTACTTTTTGTAATAATTTCTACTGCTATAACTATCGTTATTGCTTTTCTTTCTTTTACTACCACTGAATGACTTTGAAAATATTTTACCGTGAAAAAATACTGCGTAGAATTTCTGGTGGGACAAAAATGATGAATAGAAAAGAAATTATCGTTGACCGAAAATAGTTTTTTATTCATCGTGAAAGTTCCTGAATTCACATTTGTTGAGGCTTTTCAGTAACTCAATAAATGTTCTGAAACCCTGAACATTCCGTCAATTGCAGAAATAATTCATGGGTTCTTAAATTTTTTGAAAGAAACCTCCTCGGAACAAATCGAATAAATCATCTTTTTACTTTCCACTCAGTAAATTAGGGAGTGAATCTCATATTTATACGTGGAACTAAATTATTGAGTCAATTTACGTAAGGACAAACTTTAATGTTATCGCAACTCTGATTCTTTCTTCAGTGGTTTCAATATTTCCACATCCATGGCAAAACATTTTATCATCATTATATGATGTATTAACTCAAGCTTGCTAGGGCCAAAGCAGACCAATACAAATCCTTGAGGCATACCGATTTCCTGTTATAATTGTGAGTATAATTTTGATTTGTTTCATTTTTAGTCTGCTGCACGCTAGACAATCTGCAGCGATTGACAATCTAACATTGATTATTGTTCTCCGTAATCGAATCATAGTTCACTTTTCTTATAACCATTTGCATATTCAATTTGATTCGTTTTCAGAAATATAGAATGAATTAATCATTTCAATTAAATTCAATAAACCACATGACCTATGAATGAAGATACGTAAAATAGGAGTGAACGTTTTGAATATTTAGCCTAGAACAATACTTTTTTATTCGTTTGTTGAACGGATGAAATGCAAATACACTTTCTTTGTTGTCAAGACTTCCATCCACTCAGCGACTTCAAATTTATATTTCCAGAGTTTCTTTAAGTAAATATCCGCCTTGGGGACATTCTTTTCATGCTCTTATGAACGACCACCAAATTATTCAACTCAGTGAGCGCTTGAAGAAAAATGCTTCCACCCAGCAGCGTTTCTTAAATTTTTATATTTCGAAAACTGTTTTGACATAATCAATTTTTTGGCTGCTGGCTTGAGGAAGCGGTGGACGTGCAGGTACGAAAACGCTGTACTGCTTATTAGGGCCATGCGCTGGAGTGCGTGATGAAGTGGTGCGATACAAGCACATCATAATGGAGGATGCTCTCACTCTGTCTTCATGAGATGTTGCCAGCATGTTGTTCATAGACTTCATTACTCCAAGATTGTCTTACGACAACGACGTAGTGCAAAGATAAAATATCACGGCAAAATGAAGTTGTATGTTGGATTTCGATACATTGTATTTGATGGTATCATGAAGTGAGTCATCATTCAAATGAAATGTAATAGGAAATTTGCACAATCTAATTATATAATTAACTGTGATCGCTCCAGAATATCCCAGTTCTGGGATGTACGGATAAGATGCAGATAGCATGATGAAATGCAGCGAGACTTAGCTAGATGTTCTTGACAATTGAGCTATTACCTACTACATAAATAGCATTGTTAATCCTTCCTATACATCATTCTCAATCATTGCTCTATAATATTGTTAATCAATTCTATATGTTATAGTCAATCCCTTCTGTATATCACAAAATTAGCACTAACTTGATCAATACCATTACTGGGGATTTGGATGCTTGAAATTAAAACATCACAAAATGTTAAATGAAAATTGAATCAATTCTGCACTTTATTCGCAAACATTCTATTGGTCATTATTCGGATCACAGCAATATTTGTTTAAAAAATAGTGCTGCTGCATTTGTAATGTTAGCTTCTTATTGTTTCTATTAAATCCGATTTATAACCCTTGAACACATAAACACCCTCTCAAACACAGTACGGAGAAACACAGTTTCTATCATTCTCGAAGAATTAATTTTTGGTTATAATGTTGCGCCTATTCATTGCGTTCTTCTTATTTCCTACCGTCATCAGTATACACTTCTTTGCTTAACATAAAACCTGCTGCTAAAATACATTACTATTAAAGACTACGTAGTCTGCCATAACATTGTACACCACATAACGGTAACTGGAGGAAACATTTTCGTGAATTAAGCCTCCGTCTTTTCCAGATCTGTAACAATGCTAGCTGAGCTTCGCCCTGCTCATCTCCGTATCATGGTGATGAAGAAGAGATATGATCGAGAAACGCACTTCTTAGCTACTTTATTCATCTCACAATTATTTTAAACACACTGAAGTCAAGGAAAGTTGTTGTTAACTTCACTGAAACTGGGTAAACCTGAACTTACATCTTTCTTGTGACGTCGAGTGTCATTCCCTTTCTGGTGTAGCAGAGGCATTCACGACATTTTAGGCGAACATTTAACCCTTTAGCGACCAATTTGTTTTTCTAGTTTCTACATTTAAGCTCACAAAGACCGTCTGTACACTGATGCAATGAAGCATGCTGAGAGCCAGGCAGCCAAAAGAACGACGCTGCAACATGCCGAAGCGTTCAAACCTAGTAGCAACCTCATATTGCTCACTGTTTATTTATTAGAACAATTCTCCCAAAGACCGTGAAAGGCGACCGAATAGTCCACTTGGTCGCTAAAGGGTTAAAAAAATTACAGAACTTGTGGAATTTCCTTTTCTCGTAGCAACAATTAGGGGATAAAAAAATTGAATAGAGAGCAGCAACGTCAATGGAGGGCTTCCCAGCTGCAAGAATCAGGTCCTCAATACTGGAGACTTTGATGTAGCGGCAGAAGCTAATCAATCTCTCAGCCATAACCTAATTATCCTTGAACAGACTTTGAGAGCAACGTACCCTTTGTGGCACAGGGGCTCTTTCTTTTTCAGAGCAATGAACCTGCTGTGCCTATAGAGCTACTTCCCTTCCAGAACAATGAGCCCTTTTCGCCAGTAAACTTACTTTCCTTCTGGAACAATGATCCCTTTTCGCTAGTAAACTTACTTTCCTTCTGGAACAATGATCCCTTTTCGCTAGTAAACTTACTTTCCTTCTGGAACAATGATCCCTTTTCGCCAGTTAACTTACTTTCCTTCTGGAACAATGAGCCCTTTTCGCTAGTAAACTTACTTCCCTTCGGAAACAATGAGCCCTATTAACCAACAAAGCTACTTCCCTTCCAGAGCAGTGAACCATTTTTACCAGCAAAGTTAGATCCCTTTCGAAGCAATGAGCTCTTTTTGCAAGTAAAGCCACTTTCCTTTTGGATCAATGCACTCAGTACTCACCCAATGCACTCTATGCACATTCTTATGTTAAAGTACTTCCGAAGAAAGAACATCAAGAGGCTATGGCGTCTGTCACAAGTGCAGGTCTCCGTGGCTCGCTGGGCTGGAAGGCATGATTGAAGACAAGACACGTGAATGCAGCGTGTCACTGTCATACCCAAAATTTTTTGTTTCGTTTCGATGTTAACCTCTCACTTAATATGAATCGGATGGGTATTCAAGGCGTATTGGATGAGTTTTACTTAACCTATACAACGTATGCTAACTTGTCATATCCCGGATGGGTAAAAAGTATAAGCCTACTTTAAATTAATTATAACTCTCTTTGTGCTAGAGCTACTAAGTTATTTCAAGTTATTCAAAAGAGCTTGATCATGAATTTCAGATTCATTTGTATTCATTATGCCCAGTATTTTGCATTACATTCCCAACAGCATTGAACTCAACGACTGAAATTCAGAATCCCTCTTCAGCATTTCAGCGTTGATTGAAAAGATGACTCGACGCACGTTTTCTTGCTGTTCATTATGAGCTGTATGTTTATCCTGAAACACTGTACATGATTTTCATAACTGGATATCACAATATTGAAGCAAATTTCTTCATTTTTGGTCAATAACTTGAACTTCAGATACAAATTTCACATTCTATTCTCGTCATTCGTTACCAGTAATTAGTTAACTTGAGGTTTAAAGTACTTCAAGCAAATTTTGCATGCAATGGAATTTTTCCAGCTGATCTCTTTACGCAAGTTTCCGATACTATTTTCTCGTCGGTTTCAAATTATCTTCTTCTAGCAGGGATTTACTTTGTCTACGTTGGCATGTGTCTGTCATGTTATTGGCATACCTGAACTTGGTGGATTGTTCTCAGGTTTTCCTTTCATTTTTGAAAAATCTTTCGGGCAGTTCCTGAATCTGGTTCGAATCTATGGTATTGATGAACTTCCTTCGGGTCTCCTCGATCGTTTTTGTCTCCGTCATTTCTCCTGCGATAAAGTTTTGTTGAGCAAGTGTTAGCTGGATCACAATTGCTCATCAAATATTTACACAAATAACGTACGTCTTATATACATATAGCAGTGGCATTTACTAAATGCAGAGAAAAAATGAAAATCAAATTTGTTCAAATATTTGTCTCCAGTTCACCCTCCTGATACAAAAAAGTTACAGATAATTCAAAATTTTCATATATTTATCGTCCACCTTTATAGCATGTACAGGGTACGACATCATAACTTCCTTTCTTCATAATTTTTTGAAAAGTGAAAAACGAAGTCATGTTGCCACACTCTGTACAATTAAAAATAGTATAATTTATCTCAGAAATTCATATCAATATAAAAACTACATGCTCGGCCTGTGGCTTATTTTTAAGATCGTAAACATACAAAATGCTAACGAAGTTCAACCTATGAAGTCAAAAACTTCTAGGAAATGAGATTTTTATTTTTTCACAACCTCAACATGAGCTAAAGCTTAAGAATAATTATCGATAATTGTTTAGCGAAAGAAAAAACCTCGAAAACTCGTAACTAGAAAATCAGAGTCATCATTAAATAAGTTATTTCTCCATCCGGTGCTTCACTACGAAAATTTCCAGGACGATTTTAGACCTGCGTGAAGTAAGAGGGACTCATGAAGCCGTTTCTTTGAATAAGAAAACCCAAGGAAGTACGACAACCTGCTAATTTCTAGTTTATTTTGTGCAAATGAAAGGCACAGTGCACATTTTTAGACACAATTGAAAGAAATATTAAAGCGAATACAGCGAAGAACAGCAGCAAGTCCATAGTACTTATGCCTGTCAGTCTAACGTAAATGCAATGATGAGCATTGCGAGAGAAATCGTCGATAATAGTCACACCTATGACAAGGCAAATAGAACATTATTTGCATTCTGCAAAGATAATCTGTTGATGGCAACTTGTGACAATTGTCCTCTTGTCTGACAGAACGTATGAGCAATGTGGATGAACGCTGGTGCAGGTCTGGTGCGCCATGACATGTAGGGAAGAAAGTCATTAAGTGGCTGAAGAAAAAATCGACTGGTTCTAGCATAAAAATCATGACTTTCATCCGTTTTAGGCCTTGACTATTTAGACTATTAGAGAAGATAATAGATAGAGACGAAAGCCATTCAGTGGATGCAAAAAAATCGACTGGTTCTAGACTAAAAATCATGACTTCATCACTTTTAAGCCTCGACAATTTAGACTATTATGTTTGTTCATGAAAACTTGTGGTCAAACAAATATCCAATCGTAATAGATCTCAGAAGCGAGCAGCCTTAGGGTCTTCTTCTTCAATAAATAATATATTCCTCCCATGCAAGATCCTTTTTTTCAACAAATAATGTAATCCCCTCGTGCAGGGGCAAATGCCCTGATGTGGAGGGAATTTCCGCATGATTCATGCAGGTTTAGATAGAATTAACAAAATTATTGGCTATAAATACTTGTAAAATAGATTAGTACATGGCAACAGGAACGAGCCGTTTGTACCCTGACAAAAGAGTGTACACACATGGGTTAGATGGCTACACAATAAAAGCATATCTGATTTTTAAGATAGACTGCTTATACGCAACGTAAATGCACCTGACTCATGCTTGAAAAGTAAGGAAATCAAGCATAAAACTAAGACACAGTGTGGCATTTGATGTGCTAGTTATAGCAGTCGATGAAAAACTATTTAAACGTTCTAATATTTTTCGTAAATGGGGAACAAAATTAGCGACGACATCGCAGGGTATACTTTCTTCTCAAATCCAGCTGTATATCCATGCATGCTTCGCAAAGAGAGGAAATATTGTCCAGGGTGTGGGAACACAACTTCCTCTTTTTGAAAGCAAAGCGCTTTGAAAAAAGGAAGTTATGTTGCCGCACCCTTCATTTAAAACTCTTCATTCTGACATGCCTCCGAATGGCAAACTGGCACACGCACCTTGTGATGCATAGCTCTCTCCCTCCCTCACCTGAATATCACGTCTGAGTACAAGTGATGCATAGCTCTTTACCTCCCTCACCTGAACATCACGTCTGAGTACAAGTGATGCATAGCTCTTTACCTCCCTCACCTGAACATCACGTCTGAGTACAAGTGATGCATAGCTTTCTACCTCCCTCACCTGAACATCACGTCTGAGTACAAGTGATGCATAGCTCTTTACCTCCCTCACCTGAACATCACGTCTGAGTACAAGTGATGCATAGCTTTCTACCTCCCTCACCTGAACATCACGTCTGAGTACAAACGATGCCTTCAACCGTGGCATTGACACCGTGGTCCAGGCGTCAGCCCTGCATCAAAGACTGATAAATTATTCATTGTGTTTAGCACGCGATGAATAATTTAGTCACCCGCTTTTACAGTGTACGCACAACTATACTTCAATAAACTGTTGTTATGACTCCTGGAATTATGTTAATGTTTATGCCTATGCAGTTAAAAAAAGTTTAAACGGATTTAGCCCGAGCGGAAAAATTGTGCGAAAATTCGTTCAGTTTAATTGTCACTCAAAATCTTTTTAACGGCTCTGCCTTAATTTGCCTTATTTTTATGGCCTAGGGAGGAGAAAAGAGCATTTTTTAAACAAACGACGTGTTAAATAACGTTTTGAAAAGCGTTTGTTGAATGGATTACAGTGCTGTGAAAGCATGTCGTAGAGATAATTTATCTTCATATGGTGACATAGTGTTCTATATTTTGTATTAAAATTGAAGAACCACACTCTTTTTCCAGAGAAACCATAAGCAACTTACTTGTGTTAAAGCGTCTAATAATAGCACTCAAATATTGTGCTCATTGCTCATCATTAACTTCAATCATTCAGAGCTCCAGCTCTAGACTCCGTAATATCACGCATCCTTGTTTGGAGCGGACGTTACCATTAGAAAAAAATTAAACATGTTCAGCTAAAGAAGATATGCAATTGAAGTTCTCTATGAAAAAAATTGTGTCTAGCAATGCAAAGTTCATGATTTTTACTTAATTAAGTTTTTCAAAATCTCAATAATGAATCTTTTTACTAACGTATTATAAAATAAAAACAAACGACGCGGCAGTTATCCAGGATATTTTCCTCCTCAACTAGCACTTATTAAATGAAAATTCGTGAATATTTCTTATTAGTTGGCCCTCAATTATGACAAGAATCCAGTAAAAAAACTTCATAATTCAGTCGCAAAAACAGTAACGGACTAACAGATTTACAAATGGAGGCATTCGCAAAACATTGCATGGACTGAAGGTTGTGGATGTTGTCCGAGATAGGATCTTCAGCGAGCCCTCACCTTAGCAAAAACTTTCAAATTAAATTTATTGAGGATTCAAAATTGATTAACCGAATAAAGGACACTTTATTTTAGTATTCAATGCGGTTATAAAAGCATTTAAAAAATGTTGAGACATTTCAAACAGCGTTGTAGAGGTATTTAGTACAGCCACTGGCTTTGATATAACTTCTTTTTTTCACAAGATGACTGCTGGTCACGCGCATCCGTGTATTTAGTTATTCGAGTACATAGATCTTCATGGGATCTATCCATGTCAAGACGAATTGTCATCATGTCAAAGGAAATCATCGGATGACTTATCCTTTCAATTGCTTTCATTTGAAAGATCAAATGATCAATGAGACCATTCGGGCAGCTGAAGCTGAAGTGAGTACGTTAAAATTGACACTCTTCCTGATTTCAATATTTCTCTAGAGTATCAGATCCCTTTTCCAATTACTCGAAGAACATTTTAATTCCTAATATTTTTCAATGCAAAACTTCTTAATACCACTATTGCTAGCTGCATTTAATTCAAAGTGTAACGAGACCACTTTGTACGAGGGACTCTTTATCAGTTCAACTTTCAGAAACTTTCACATTACTACATACATGAGTCAGCCTCTAGAAAATAATGATCAATGTATTCATCCTATTACCCTTTATCAATATCTGGCTTCCCATAATGCACAAATGAAGTCATGTTCAAGTGAAAACCATTTCCTCAGCATACTATTTTTCCCATTCGCAGATGGGGTAAGATCCGAATGTTGGAGCCCTACCAGCCCGAATACAAGCCCATCACGGAGCCCAGTACTCCACCTGGGTCGATCATCACAGGGCCCACGATAGGGGCGTGCCTGGGCTCTGCGGGGCACTACCCAGTGGCCCCATCCACCTACAGAGGGCCTCCCAGGAAGAGTTCGTCCCTGTGCTTCACGCCTTCCATGTTCCAGACGGTGAGCCGCAGCGATGTTTCGTTGATGTTGTCGTATCATTCACACCAGGGAGCATTTCAAAGGCAATTTTATTCGTCAAAAATTACTACTAGAAATGAAATAACTTTGCGGAACACTGTATGTTTTTTTCATTGAAGGCTATCGTTTTTCAATGAAGATCTAATGAAGAAAGTTAGTTTCAGTTTTTTTTTCCGATACGTGAAAGCTGATGACAAGGATTCCACGACCGTTTTTCCAGCGTCAAAATGCTTCAAAATTTTGTGTGAATGTTCTGTAATTATCGATATAATTATTATTTAAAATTGTTTTCACACAAGCGAATGTAACTATAAATACGAAAGAATACAAAGAAGCATCAAGAAAGTCAGTCCCTATCCGGAAAAATATGGAAAAAAATTTCAACATTCAAAAAATTTACAATTGAGTAATGTTATAAAATCCCAATAAGTGCGTTTCTGTAATTAAGAATTCCTTCCTTAAACCTTAAGCTTGAAACTAAATTGTAAAAGAAGATTCTTTATTGTAAGTAACAAACTTTTATTGACTCATATGGGAGAACAATTGAAAATAGAAACTGATACTACTGGCGTATTAAGAAACACAAGTTTTTTTCCTTAAGGGTAGGCGTTCAAACTTGTATAAACTTGGCCTTAAAACAAAACTTTCATTTACATATATTGTTTTCATGGATGGAGATACAAATACGGACTACTTTTTTCGGGAAGGCAAGCCAGAAAAAACTAAAGTTAAATTTGTATTATCTAGTTATAAATATGCATTCGAAAAAGAAATTCAGAATTGCTGCTAGAGAATATCAACAATTGTTTGTAGTCAGTCAATACATTAGATTTTTCTGTTTTTTCTCTATTGAGTTTGAATAAAAAAATTTATCAATATAATTTCAGCATAGTGAATATAAGAAATTAAAATTTTCATTAAAAATATTTGGATTAGGATGTCTTCCTGCAATTGCATTTTTCAATTCAGCCTACAAGAAACTGAGAGAAGTTTAGCTGCAGTAGAGATACCAAAACGGTTTTGCTAATTACCGGCATCATGCTTTTAAAAAGTTGTTGTGTTAACGTGAACTATCGCTCTGTCGTGTTATTATTAGGAACAATAGGTACTGAAAAATTCAGAGTCTGATGTCATTTAGAGTATGTACAATAGGTACTAAAAGGTTCACGAGTCATTATCTCATTAAAATGCATACCAGGTACTACAAGATACAAAAATCATTGCATCATTAGAAGGTACAATAGGAACATTTGATACTGTTCAAAATGCCGAAAGTTTGATGCCATGCAAAATGCTGAACATATGAGACCGTGCAAAATGCTGAACGATTGATGCCATGCAAAATGCTGAACATATGAGGCCGTGCAAAATGCTGTACATTTGATGTTATGCAAAATGCTGATGGATGACAAAATGCTTAACATTTGATGACTTGCAAAATACTGAACGTCTGATGCTGTGCAAAATTAATTAATTGTTTGCTATTTCTGCAACGTCAGGACTGTTCTCCTTCTCGGTTCATTAACATTATCCCAGTGTTCTTGTTTTTGTTCTAAATATAACTAACCAGTACCTTCCTAATTAGCTTTGGAGAATGAAAATAAAATAATTTGAATATACTAGTACATAGATTTCTAGTTTTTCCCCGACTCACGCAACAAAGAGGAACACATTTGAAACAAATCTGGAAATTAGCTTCTTTATTCGTCCGCGCTCTTAAACCGCCCAGCATTGCGAAATAAAAACACGCTAACATGTTCAAAATGGGAAGCGGTGCATCTCTGACAGTGAATTAAATGAATGGAGCTCCAAATATTTTTTCCCTTGCCAGAACCATGGGATAGGGAATTACAACTGCTAATTTACTCTACAAATTTTGTGTGTGTACCTATAAATTGATGCTATTAACATTTACGATATACCAGAGCTTAGTAATTTTTGCTAGACTTTGTGATAAAGTATTTGCCCCCATTACTCTGCATGGACGTCGGTTTGGCTTTCTTTAAATTTCTACACCATTTGCATGCTCTACCCTCACTCAAAAAGTTGTCACCGTACACTTCGCTCATTTTGCGATGGATTTCAGCAGCACTACATCCTTCTGCTTGCAGGAAACGGATTACTCATCGTAACTTACTTTTGGCGGGAGCATCGATCGTAGCGGCCAGATTCTATTGTCCGTACCTAGGGCGATGGAACTGCATCTGCCGGTTTGACAATTATGTAGAGAAATAAGTAAATAAGTAAGACCCTGCAGTACTTTTGGTAATAAAATTATAATGTCTTATATATATTTACCTTTTTTAATAGCTCATCGGAAATTGAAGAAATAAACAGCCCTCGTATTTAAGTATTACGAGTCATGTGATATTTTATTTTTTTTTGAGCCGAATGATTATAGAGTACCATTAGTCATATAACAATTGTGTACCTAGAGTCGTGTAATTATTATGTAATGTGAGTCAGATAATTGTTACGCAATAAATGATGCCTGAGTGTATGACTTACTCATACTCCTCCTCCCTCCCCTCACCTCACTTTACTCCTGACCTAAGTATAATCACGTGAATAAAATGCCTGTGCGTGATTAAAGAACCTGTACATGACTGATGCCTTAACTTTAGACTGCATGACACTTGTAAACAACCCAAGAATGAGCCAAACAGCTCGTGCCTGGCACCATATTTTATTCTATTCTGTAGTTAAGTAGCAACAAGATAACATGGCAATGATACCCTCCTGCTTATTTACCTTGAAGTTAATGGGAAATCCAAGATTTTATGAATTGAAGACATTATAATACTTTTCTATAACATTCCATAAATACTCCATATCCACAAACACATCGTAGTGTCAACTGAAGACGACTGAAATCCATACCGCTTTGACTTTTCTTCATTACGTTTGAGCCACAAATCCTCACAGCACTAACGTGTTTGTTCAATAAACAGCGCACAAGTATTCCTACCATGGCTTGAAGCACGTGCAAGTAATAAGTTAAACATTAGACGTTAATTTCAGTTAGGTGTTAATTGCAATACAGTAAGTTTTGGCATCCTCAACGCTATTATGACATTCATGTTTGAAGCGAAACACTCTGCAAGACTTTGGCAGGTGATGTTCAGTCTATTGTTGATATTAACTTTCATAAAGCGCTCTTATTTTCCTTCAAATTTATGGTTATAATTAATGAAAGTCAACGTCATATATGATTCCCATCTGAGGTGTCCAAATGGTGTCCAAGTTAACGACCGCTCAACGAACTCCGTTGCTGATGACGATGAATGAACGTTGTTTGAAGAGCAAGAACGGCAGGAATTTCTGCTATTGGGTATCTGGCATGTTGGTGTTGTGACAGCAACCATCCCACTATACATATAATAACTAGTAGATCCATACGTGAAAAAATTCCCGTGTGTTTACTGAATTTGTTCGTTTGATTTGCCAGTGGACACGGGCTTTGGGAAGGAGTTTCCACATTGAAGAATGTATTTTTGGTATCCACAATACAATGCTTACAATACATGTAAATCTGTTCCATCAAGAAATCAAACATAGTATAAGATAAATAGTTTATTTTAGCATGCAGTATTTCGACTTTTGAACACATATTCCAGAAACTAAATTTGCCGTCGTAATTCAAGGATGAAATTTCATAATATCCGATCTAATTATTCAGTAGACGAACTTTCTCCTACCTAAATCTTTAAGAGCGTGACAGAGAGACAGACCAACCAACCAAGCAAGCAAGCAACCGACTGTGTATTATTATACAGTGGGATACACAGTTTGTTGCTTGCTTGCTTGCTTGGCCCGTCTCTCCGTCACGGTCTTAAGGATTTAGGGATGAAAAAATTTGTCTACTGAATCACAAGGTGAGTTACCATGAAATTTCATCCCTGAATTACGATAGCATATATAGTTTCTGGAATATATGCTCGAAAGTAGAAATACTGCATGCTGAAATAAACTGTTTATCTTATGCTAAGTATTAACTTTTCAATGGAACGGATTTACATGTATTGTAAGCATTGTATTGTGGATACCACCGGTACATCCTTCAGTGTGAAAATTCCTTCGCAAAACCTGCATCTGTTGGCGAATCAGACGAAAATTTTTAGTAAAAAACACGTGAATTTTTTCACGTGTGGGTCTACTAGTATATACGAAACTTCCATTACACATCTTATCTCTTATCTTATCACATCTTATCTCTTATCTTATCATAGCCGTTTAGGAGAACAAGGCTAATAACTGGGAAAAAATGAAGTATTTTATAGTAATAGAGGCTTTTGTTAAGCACAATACAATGCTTATAATACAAGTCTACCCGTTCTCATTTCAGTTCAATCATTTTTCTTCAGTAATACGTCGGAAGAAATTGGACGGACACACACTGATGGAGAGAGTTACATAGAGAGAGAGAGAGAGAGAGAGAGAGAGAGAGAGAGAGAGAGAGAGAGAGAGAGAGAGAGAGAGACAGGGATGAAGATACACTGTTTATTATACACAAAGATGACAGTATCATGAAATACTACAAAACATTTACAGTGTGAGACAAGTCCACTAAGAAGCTTCAATCCGCAAAAATAAATGCACAGAGATGGAATTTTCACAACTAATGAGTTAAATAATTATCAAAAAATTATACGCCGTGATATTTTACTCAAAAGATAGTCTTTTTTTGCTAGAGTCAAATGTTTCGAAAACAGAAGCTTATCATTCCTCTGGCACGTGATGCCTTATCATGACCTACTATACATTTGAATATTTGCTCAATACAAGCACACTTGTAACGGATGGAACGAAAGCCTTCTCACACTTTTAAATATCAAAAAACGAAACTTGATACAACCGAAAAAAATCATTTGCATATCAAATAAAAGAAAATATATTGAAGTTTTATTGAATATCTAGTACACTAGTTCAAAGAATGCATTGTACTCAAAAAATTATTATAGTCAAGCAACCCAAAATGATGAAATACTGCGAAGAACAGTGAGTATGAATAGTGGAAAGTTATTTCAAAGATAATGAATTTTAAGTTGTAGTGCAAAGAGACTTCATGACAACATTTAATGATTTTAAAATGACTTTTTGATAGTATTTAATGATTTTAAAATAAATTCATGACAACATTCGATGATTTTTTAACGACTTTATGATAAAATTTCGACGTTCGTGGCTCTTGTTGAACACTGATTGAAACACACGCTGAATTACAAATACATGGGTATTTGTAATTCTACAACTAAATTAGGTTTTTGCTGAATTCAATTTTGAAAGTGTGAAAGGTGTTTTGCTCCAATTGTTACAACCTGGCTTGCATGGACTCCTGATCCTAAACTGGCTGTGAACAATCGCACCCAGTACCCACTCGAATTGTCCTGTCAGTCGGCATACCGGTGTCAAGCTCCCTCGGTCATCAGGAAAGTCTCAAAATAGTTCTTACATTTATCTGAAGTAAGCAATACTTCCTCCAGCACGTGAAATCTCCCCCAAGTTCAGTCGTTTCACAAGCCTTCGCCCGTTTTCAAGAGACGCAATCAGAAGCATCGAAGTTCAGAGCAAAAATTTCTCCGACCATCCGATGAACCCATCCGCTTTCTTGCAACTTTCCTCGATGCTCCAAATGGCGGAAAATTGTGCATCGTTTCTTGAGCGTCCTGCAACCTGGAAGTTCTAATCAAATCACAGTAATTGGCTACAAACTGAACACTCGATTACTGCCCTCAACCAACAGTTCGTTCGATTGTTTTCGGTTCGAAGACAACAGGTTTTCAGGTTTTGAAATAGTGTTGTAAGTAGAAATAACAAGGTTACTTTATTATTCCTTCAGAATTACTTCTTGTGGGTTAAAATTGTAGTTTTCCAAAATCAGAGAGGCTTATTTGTTGCACTAGCATCTTAAATGCAATTTTATCACTAATTGGAAATTTGAAATTAAAAACTTATAACAGAAACTCCTCCTCATTTCCCATAACAGTAGTTCCCGTTATTACACCTAATTCTGTTTGTATCTCTCACTCGTACTTCCTCAGTTTACTTTTGATACAATGAAGGTCTAGTATTTCATAATCGTGCATCTGTTAATTCTTTTTAATCTTCAACGTTCAATCTATATATATATATATATATATATATATATATATATATATATATATATATATATATATATATATATATATATATAT
>VCRD01000080.1:518247-550201 GCA_006783055.1 Trinorchestia longiramus
AAGGTTCAGTACCTTGGGGATTGGTTATAAACTGGTCAACTAACACCGCCACTTTCGGTGGCAGGGCAGTTGAGACACAACAGAATTTAGTTTCCTCATCAGTAATACCCAATTGGTGGAATGATAACTCTGCTTGTGTGAACCACATCTGAGGCTCCTCTGATGAAAATGCAGGTAATTTAAACTGTTGGTTAGGTATAGAATGAGCATTACCGCTAGCTGTTGCCATGATAAAGGTTTAAGAATAGACTAGAAGAGAAGATGGATAGAATAAAATAGGGTAGCTGTTTGTCTTGTAATATGGTAGATTTATGTTCGCGCCGCTATGATAGCCTCAGCTCCACAACACAGTAATTAGTTATGCAACAGCAATGACAAAATTTGTTCACCTAACTTGCTAAAAAATTTCTAATACATTAAATAATGAGAAAAAGAATACACAGTTACTCCTAAAAACACAATATGCAGTTTAGTAATATATCCTGCTCTCAGCCCACGCCATAAGATCACATAGAACATGAGATCCCGATTTTAGCCCGGCTCACCAACTGCATACACAAAACCAGCAGCAAACTAGGCTCAGCTTACAATGCAGTTCAAGAATCCCGACAAAAGACATTCACTCTCGGGTCACCAGTGTGAATTTTAAGGTTTTCAGAAGGTTGGTAAAAAACAGGGTGTCGACTGTTGGGATATACTTCTTATCAGGGATAAATGAGAACCCGTACTTATCTAGCAAGCAGCCACCGTAGTCGAGTGGTCTGCGGCCCGTGTTCTGTATCGGGTCTCTGCTTGTGCAGAAAGACTTCTGCGGGTTCGAAACCCGGCAATGAATACGAGCTGTTTCTGGTTTCACGCCATGAGCTCGCACTTATCGGTAAGACCTCAACTCCCCGTCCATGGACACATCCCAGGATCGTCGCATGGAGCTCACCATCATCCTTACTCTAAGAATGTTAACCTTAAGAATTTGAAAAACCAATGTACTAAATGTCTATGTACTGTGTACTTGATTAGAAATAAAGATTGTTTGTTTTGTTTTTGTTCAGAGGTAGATTCCTTTATTGTGGTCTGCGAATATCCAGTGATGAGGGAGGATCCATCCGTTCATCCAAGATAGAGAGCCTAGGAGATGGGGAGCTAATGCTTCCTAATAATCTAGTCAATGTAGTAATCGAGATGTCCCTAGTACTAAGTTAGGCAGTGAGGACGCTTTCCTGAACTAACGTTATTGCTAATTCCAATGAATCATTGCAGTGAGGTAGCTAATCTCAAGTTTATAAGGGATCTTAGAGGACTCGTGCTAAGAAAGGGTGGCCCTTGATGAGGTTGAGGGCGAGATGAGCTGACACACAGCAAGCGTACAACAGTGAGCACGAGCCGTGAGCCGATATACAATAGCTGGAAGCTATGAGCTGAAGGCTACGAGCTGAAAGCCATCAGCTGGAAGATATGAGCTGAGAGACAGGGCCAGGGCTTTGTTTGTTCTCTGTAAAAACGAAAGTCACGAGTGACGCTTCTCAGTCTGTTAGCCAAGTCTATGATTTACGACTTAGACAGAGATTGAAATTCTGGCAACATCGCAAAAAAAGACTTATTTTGTTATTATGAAAAAATATTAAAAAATGTTAATTAATCGCGAGTAAAAATGCAAAGAGTTTTGTTTTTGTTTTGTGCAGCCACCGTAGTCGAGTGGTATGCGGCCCGTGTTCTGTATCGGGTCTCTGATTGTGCAGAAAGACTGCGTGCGGGTTCGAAACCCGGCAATGAATACGAGCTGTTTCTCGTTTCACGCCGTGAGCTCGCACTTATCGGTAAGACCTCAACTCATCGTCCATGGACACATCCCAGGATCGTCGTATGGAGCTCACCATCATCCTTACTCTAAGAATGTTAACCTTAAGAATTTAAAAACCAATGTACTAAAATGTCTATGTACTGTGTACTTGATTGGAAATAAAGATTGTTTGTTTGTTTGTTTGTAAAGAATTACGATTTATTTTATGACTGAATGACTATTTATATATATGTAGTCTTTGTGGCATGAATTCTGAAGATGCTACAAACGAACGTATTTAAATTTAGTGAGAAAACCCTTCGGCATACCTGCATGCGTTAATCCGTATTAGGAGAAATGACAAATATAGAAGTATTTCTTGTTCCATTCTATCGGACATTCTACAGTCCGCGTGGGATGTTTAACGCCTTTGAAAGTTAACCAACACATTCACTAAAGCTCATCTATTCGAATGCTTGCTAATCTTCAAACATCCAATGTGAACATATTTAGAATTGTATTTCTGAAGCCTATTTACTGAAATATTCTAATATTCTGTCCGTGTTTTTTAAAATAGTTGGTACGTCATGAGCATTAGGAGTTCATGCGTATGCATTACATTAGCCTGCTCTACATGCATAAATACATGGTATTTCATCAGTACCCAGAGTACCATTCATACAATACTCACTACTGCTGTCATAATCCTTTATACACAATTTTCGTACTGGAACTTCTAGCGCACGTGCACTTACATTTTACAACACTCTAGTCTCAGAGACACACTCAGATCAAGGCAAAATTTTCCCTTCCGGCATCGTGCAATGTCTGTTCGTGCATTGTGACTTTGGAAACCCTAGGTATTCCTCCTAGACTTCTGATTTCGAAAAAAAATACCTTGCCAAATTTTTCTTACGTCAATTGTGTACTGATTTCGACAAAACTTTTCAAAACACCTCCGCCTCCGCACGCCATCAAAGCAAGCAACGAAATGCAGTTGGCTATTTATTTTTCAGGAAATTATTCGTATGTTGAAACTGCAACATTCAAAGCTGATGCCTTGATATGCAGGATATCATCCTTCATGGTTTACGACATGAAATTTCACAATTTCAAGTCTACTATTAGAAGACAATCAGGTAGGAGTTAACTCACTGAAGCAAAACATGCGACCCATTACGGGGAAATGTTTTGCAACGTGTGTTTACCTGCGTTAAAAATGCTGATGTCGCTGTTGATGTCTTCCACAACGTAGTTGAGATACCTTCACATTCAATCAGTGGTTGTTGTTGAAAGAAATAATGTTGTAAAGTAATTCTTATGCCCTAGAAACCTAGTCCTATTTATTGCCTTCAAAAACGTGACGCAACTCCGTAGTTTTGTTGATAAGTATTCCTTATCTATCTCCATCTCTCTCCATCTCTCTCTATCTCCATCGCTGGAATTGGATTGGGAGCCCGGATTATTCTTTCTTGGTAAAGTGTAGTTAGCCATCTTGTCAGCTCAAAAAGAAAGTGGTGTATTTTGGAGGTAAAGAAAACAATGAAGGATACGATACTGTATTCCTACTGGTAAAAAACAAGGCGAACAAGACTCACAAACGACCTTCTAACGAGAAAAGAAGAATAATAGGAGAAAAAGTTGTCAAATACGGACCGAGTAACGTTTACTACCAGCAATTCCTGGAAAACTCACAAGCCGGAGAAATGAAAAGTGGGAACTTACTATCCCTGGATACCTTAACACGTTGCCTCCGATTGCCTGATTGGTGTAAAATTTCACTTTGTACGCGTAGTCACTAGAAGGATCTAAAAAAATTATAGAACCTAACCTAAGTGGTACACATACGTACCACTTCGGAGTCAACGTGTTAAAGAAAATGAGAGAAAAAATTAGGAAAGCAGACAATTTTAGCACTAATGTGGAAACTAGCCTAAAGATTACGATCACAGCGATACAAAATTCTGACGCAGAGAATAAAATCGTCCCCGGTTTCATACAGGATTATAGTGAAGTAACGGGCAAACTAATATTGCAATCAAAAGGCGAGATTTGAGAGCTCGCCAGATGCAAGGATGTTACAATGCACTTAGATTGCACAGGGAGTATCATCAGTGGCAAAGACAATAGTAAATACTTGTACCATGCTCTTGTGTATCAACGAGTGAGTGGCGCTCGACCGCTAACTGCAATTTCGATGTTGACTAAAAGGAACTCCGCAAATACCATTGAGAGCATGTTAGCTACTCTTATAGTAAATTACAGAAAAGTAGTAGGTCAAGCTCTTGCTCCAAAATGCATAGTAACCGACCATAGTTTCCCTAATTTGAATGTCATTCTGGCTGCATTCCAGTTAGGGGATTTAACAACGTACCTGGATAGGGTGTGGGCTTTACCGGAAGAAGAAGATCCTCATTTCCCTCTTATAAAGCTGTGTAAAGCTCATTTCATGAAGAATATGGCAGTCAGTTCATAATCAAAATTCCCAAAATTGAAGCCTAAACAATGTCGATTAATCATGACCTACTTTGCTGCTGTGATTGAAGCCCGAGGCAAAAATGAGCTATACGCGACGTTCCGAGACTTTGCGTAGCTCATTCAAAGCCCTTGCATTGAAGAGGATATCGAAACTCTCATTGAGCATTATAAAAACAGCGAAACCCCTGCGCTGGACCTTAACTTTGTTGAGCCAACACATGCGTTAGTCGTGGAAGGTGTAGGTAGATACTGGGATAAATGTGCTGCCGGAAAGAAATTTGCAGCTGTTGCTGAAGAAGTGAAGAAAGAGAAGTATTTGCGAGAAACTTAGGAAAATGAATATTATTCACTTGAATTCATGGAGTACGTCCTAACATACTGCATAACTTTTACGCCTCTTTGGTGTGGAATTCAGGGTGGCACGAAGACCAATGGTCTGGTGGAAGGCTGGCACAAAATTGTCAAGTCATATATTCTCTAAAAGAAATTAATTACACCTTCAGCTTTTGTTATAACAATTTATAAGCAAACCAAGGCCAGAACCACAGAATCGGCTCTTGAATATAAAATTGTACAAAAAGAAATCCACAAGCAAAATAGGTGAAGATCAGTTCGTCGAACAGTGGTGTAGGTATAAGCTACACTCTGACTGATCGTACGGTACAAAAATTAGAAAGAACTTGGCGACAGTAAAGGATGAGGACACAGAGGAAAAAGAAAAGCAAAACAAAAGTCGCGTAGCCGATGCATTAAAACTTAAAAAAATTAGAGTGAGCACCATCTCATGGTCTCCCCCTAAAAAAGACACAAAGAGCGAGAAATAACCGAAATGAAAAAAACAAAACAGCAAAACCGTAATCAATATTGGAGACTCTCCAGATTCTGATATCAACACAGCTGGAAAGGAGAAAAAGTGTGGGTTCATTTTTCAGATTTTAAATTGTTTATGAGAAGCAGGTCAATCATTCTCGAAACGACTCAGTGGTTTTCTAGTGATGAAATCGATGCATTTATGACGCTTCTCGAAAATGAATATTCTAATTTTACAACACACTCGGTACTCGCCGTACATAATGCTCAATCATTAAACACCGTTCACAGCCATCTATTCAAATCATCAACTCCCAATATTCTCAGTGCAGCATAAACAATGTTTCACATGCCATGGGTAAAGATGGATTGCATTGGGCAGTAGTAACGTATCTAAGCCAAGAACCCGCCGTAGAAGGGGATGTAGTTGTTAATTATATGTGTTCCATGACCTTGAACCGAGTAACGATGTGCAGGAGTAGTTAAGAAAGGTTAATCGGCCAATACAATTGTGGCATAATGTATAAATTAGTAATTGGCACCTCAACGGCGACGCCTGGGCTTGAGTGAGGGGTGATGCGGGGGCAGCCTTAGTTGCGGGTTGGGCTTTAGGGAACGTGTTATTTTTGTGGGTGATGTTCTTTGAAGGAAGTGATACGATCGTCTCTGTAGCTTGCAGATTTATTCATGAACACGATCAAAATTAGAACAGAAATTGGGGCCGAGATCGAAGACCAAAACTGAGAACTTGAAATCCGTAATACCGAAGCTGGAACTGATACTGAATTGAGACCGAAACTGAAACCTGAAACGGAAACCTGCCCGAGTAAGGACCCATAAGTAACTCAAAATAATACAGAATTTAGCAAGAAGAATTAATATCATCAGACAACATTATAAGACAACTATTGAGTTAAACACTAAGGCATCGTACTTAATTAACTGGCAGTCAAAGTAGTACAGCAACGAGATGCGGACATGTAGCTTCTACCCGAGGCCATGAAATTTAATAACCGCATCAAAATGGCTGGTCGATCTTTCGGTATGCCCGTCATAAATACCCGGAGTGATACAAAATTAAACAATGACTTTGATGGTTGATGCAATAGTTATTATACAAAATATTCTATCATTAGATTAATTATAATTCTTGGAGTTACGTGAATCAAAGCACAACAACTTCACATCTAGGCAAGGCTAAAATGACAAGTTTAAGGAATATATAGTAGGTAAGTAAAAACGCAATACTTCCTAACACATGGTCAATGGAAACCTTACCCGTCAGAGAGACTGAAAGCGCGAATAAAATTGCTGTTCACTGGGTAACGGTTGCGAGGAAACTGACGGGCACTTGACCTATAGGCTCGTGGTTGACTATGGCGTTCTATAAACAAGGGTTACAATCTGAGGTTGTAACTACGATTAAAATTTTCACTTTAAAATACTAGCTTCTAATGACGTGAAATAAGTATAAAAATTAACTCCAAAATATTACTAAAATACCTTATATTTTGTATCGGCTCCCAGATCATTCTAAATTAATTACGATACTTCCGAGGCACTACATATTAACCTGTCTTGGTAGAAATATAATCCTCAGAGTACTCATATTTTAGGTGGTAGTAACCTGTCTTGGTAGAAAGATAATCCTCAGAGTACTCATATTTTAGGTGGTAGTAACCTGTCATGGTAGAAAGATAATCCTCAGTATTCTCAAAGTCTGTGACGTAGTAACCTGTCTTGGTAGAAAGATAATCCTCAGAGTACTCATATTTTAGGTGGTAGTAACCTGTCTCTGTAGAAAGATAATCCCCAATATTCTCAAAGTCTGTGACGTAGTAACCTGTCTTGGTAGAAAGATAATCCTCAGAGTACTCATAGCTGAGATGGTCGTAGTCTGTCTGGGTAGAAAGATTATCTTCAGCATACCCAGAGACCTCAATGATACTGGTTTAGATTGATGGATGTGTAAAATAGGTCTTAGAATACTCAGAGAGGATACTGGTCTATATTGATGAATAGCTGGTTCTCATAGTATTCAAAGGCAGGAGATTATTATTGATTTATTATTATTTTAATTATTTTTATTCAACGAAAAGTGACCTATGTGCAGTATATTCTTGGCCACTGATTTTCTGGTAATTACATTTCGCAGTTTTAACGACAGTTCTCCAAAAATCACCTTTGCAGAAAAGCCTTTGCTCAATATAGATAACCAAATGCCTGTTATTTCAACATAAAATGAATTTTGTTCCATGTCATTACTCAACTGATGTGCATATTTCGCACTAGTACTTCGCAAAATAATAAAAAAAATATCAAATATGTATATTAGAGTTTAGGCCTGTGGTCTCAAACCTCACAATAAAGATTAGAGATAGAGCTAACACTCGTTATATACGTTTCTCTAACTTTATATGTTTCTCGTGAATATCAATGTCTTACTTTTATAACCCTTTTGTCATAATAATACACAGGTCCTCGACGTTATACGATCGCTCATAAGACGCCGAAGTGATTCGCTTGTTCTGAGCATGTTTTGTTAAAATGTTCCAGATTTGCACGTTATTTTCTTCGGAACCTAATTTACCCTTGCCCTGCCTGGCTGCCTCCTCACATCAGTGCGAGCTACATCAAGATTTCACACGCTACATACGCTTGAGCAAACAAAAAAGTCCTTGTCCGTCAACTCCTACCGCTGTGCATAATTGTTTTATTTTTTTACCTACACACTGCTTTAAACATTCAATCTACTTATTCTACTTTTTCGAAAGTAATGCTTGTGTAGCTTGTGCTTAAACTTGTGATTCAGTCTTTTTTCGTTAAGGTTCGGGACTGAAACTGTCATGGCTGGAACAACCTTCACCATGTTCGAAGAAACAGAGAATAATTTAATTTGGGACAAAATAATAGTATTACTGTCGGAAACAAATGTTTAGCAGCAATCAGAACAGGTAAGCTGATACAACTTGCTCAAAGCCTTTATTTAATTTGAAGCAGTCACTTGACTGGAAAAAATTGATGTACAAATATATAAAACCGCGTGAACGAGTATAGGCATTGAATCTTTAGGAGAACCGTGAGCAAATGCCGTATTGAGAAGTTAATATTACTAAGGGACGAAATTTGAAGTCTATTTCTCTATCGTAACCTGAGAGCTTAATTTTACTAAGGGATAAAATTTGAAGTTTATTCCTATCGTAACCTGAGAAGTTAATATTACTAAGGGACAAAATTTGAAGTTTATTCCTATCGTAATCTGAGGTTAATATTGCTAAGGGACGAAATTTAATACTTATTCTGTATCGTAATCTAAGAAATTATAATAACTAAGTGACAAAACTTAAAGTTTATTCCCTTTCATAACGTAAGAAAACATTATTACTCAGGGGCGAACTTAAAAGTTCACCATAAAATCTCTAACATGGATTCATTGCCTCTATGTTTATTTACGTTACTAAAAGCTAAATAACATACGTAGCTGAATTTAAAATTTCATTAAAAGAACAAATTATATGAGTAATCTAACTCCTAAGTCTATAGTTCACCCTATTTAATACGTAGGACCAACTACCACAAGTGAAGTAACTCGTGTAGCCATCAATGATGTCAACATTCAAAAAGCATTCAAACTCTAGTTGCAAAAGCTCTGCCAATTCCCCTATGCTGTACTAACCAGTACACAACCACCAAGATAATCACAGACAAGATTAGAGATTAGTAAGGCATGGACATGTAGCTAAAAGAATGCTAATACATTTTTTTAAATTGGGTTCTTGAGTCATTTTCCTACAATTTTTAAATAAATGAGAGAGTACGTTTTACATTTTTTTCGTTGTTATGAACGCCTAAGTCTCGTATAACATATCCACCATAATATCTCTTTTTTTAATTCACACATTTCCATGAAATTCATCTGAGTAGCTAAATTATCAGGGCTGAATAAGACTATTTTTGAAATTCCGTCGTCGATTCATGCATACTTATAGTCCCGAATTGATTCGTTGAACGCTACTGCATATATAATGTAATAGTTAAACCAAAGTTATTGTAACATGTCAAAATTATTCGCCTCATTCTGCGTCCTTCAACATTCCATGTTACTTTTTGCTTGACAATGACGTGAATAAGTTCTATACTCCAAAAATATTTACTTTTTTCAAACACCGGCTGATGAACCCCCGTGTTTTTCCGCTTGGTTTCCTTACTTTCATCTCCAGACGCCGATATTTCCGCAAAGCCCAGCGTTTTTGCTTACAAATGTTGATGACAATTTGAGCGTTATTTATGCAAGGATATTTTATGATTACAACTGTGTCGCTCACTGGCCTTATCTGCCAAAAACTGGAAGGCATCTCAAGATTGGGAACGTTCGTTAAGAAGGGAATGTTGCCAAAATTCCTGCCTGTGCCGCTATATCCCATGCCACTGAGCAGGAATGAGTGAGGCAAACAGAAAATCAGTCCTACCGGGAAAATATCTGCTCATGCTTATGTTATACACTAGTCCACACATTCAACATGCTATTATCAAGAGGCCATAACTGTTTCTTTTATGAATAACTTGAATCGCTCAGCAATAATCTACACCTTACTTCTTACAAATTTTGATCAATGTATAAAAAAATCAAAGACAAGTAGCCTCAAACCTTATAAAACTTTTGATTAATAAGTGTCGAAAGCAGGCATGAGAGCGTCTATGTATCGCACGTTTTTTCTTGCGCTTCCTACTAAATATAACGTATCGATCTCTGAAATAAATAAAGATCTTTGAATAATGATTAAATTTATAGGCAATCAAAAATCAATAATAATGATAATGATTTTGAGTAAGGATAAAACTACAATTTACAATAACGATCATGATAATTATAATGATAAACCAATAATAATAATAGGAATAATGTTATTAATAGAACGGTCCATCCTACTGCACATTGCAATGACAGTAACGATCTCATTAACTGTAATTTGTTACTACCAGTCATTTCACATTTACATCACGAACACTATTATTGAACTGATCAATATTATTCTGTATATTTTCATTTCCTTACAAACCTTCATAGTGAAGTGTATCCTTCGCTCGTTTTTAATTAGTGCACAAGAGCAACAAACAGCACTAAAAAGATCTCAAAATTTTCCCAATGCTAACCAATGAAACTTTTGTGAATGAGGCACAGACGTAGAAGACTTTAAGCTCTGTAAGCGTTGATGTTTGCACCAACATCACCGCTGCTCTCTAACATCACCGCTGCTCTCCAACATCACCGCTGTTCTCCAACATCACCGCTGCTCTCCAACATCACCGCTGTTCTCCAACATCACCGCTGCTCTTCAACATCACCGCTGTTCTCCAACATCACCACGGCTCTCAACATCAAATATTTTATCTCCAATATCGTCTATTTTGCTGCGATATTTCTCATTCGATACTTTTTACTTCCCTCGATTTCTTTGAGCTTACGCTTAATTTCTGAGGCTACAAAAGATTTTTACTGGCTGCTGCTGAGAAAGAAGCTTCAGGCAGCGACGGCATTCGATGATAACTTTGGGGATTTTAGCAGCAGTGAAGGCAGCTGCACCAACACGCCTGATAATTCTAACTTCTTGGAAGTTTCTAGGCTTTCCTTCAGCGGCTTAGTAGTGTCAATTCGAAGAAACGAGAAAATTTTCGTCTCATCTCTAACGCTGCAGTAAAAAACGTGCAAATTTTTATTTTGTCTTGAAACTAATGCGCACTAAATAGTAGTTACGTTATAAATTTATAATTAGGAAATCTAGTTAGCATTTTCTTGTTTCAGATTAAGAGAGTATTATAAAAACGTCAAAATAATCGTGTTGTCGTGCATGAACATTAATTCAAAAAAAGTTTGGCCTGAACATTAATTGTGTCCAGATTTTTCTCTGCTATTGCACCAGTGTAGAAGATTTACATAACATTCAAACCAGTTCGTGAAAACTTAACGTTAAATACAAGGGATTTAGAAATGCACAAGATTGTGAAGATGTTGAAAAAAAGCTGGTATGAGTTATCCGAAAGAGGAAAAGGCTCTCTTCTAGATTACTTCTGTGGGGACTTCCCGACTTTCAAATAACGTCCCAGAGAAGCATCTCCAAAGTCCTGTGAAAAGGCCAGAAAACTAGCATCCAACTCCAATATTAGCTGCCTAACTACATGTAAGAGGAAAGCGTTCGTGGAAATTTAAACTGTATCAGCTTGGAGGAAGTGTCGAAAGCATCTTATTCTAAGCTCACGAAAGAAAAGAGGCTGTTAGCAGCATAGATTTTGTTTGATTTTCTGTACAGGCTCCGAGTTGGCAGAGTTGGGATTTGGTTTCGATTGAGGCTGTTCATAATGACCAAATTGTACAGACTTTCGACACGAGGTAAAGTCCCTTAATAAAGGCTAATGGCTTTCAGTTAGCAAAGCTCATTTCAATTTTGTTTGGGCTTGCATGACATTATTGGTGTCGTTCATCCTGCATTCTTTAACGCGATCACTGACTTTGAACTATTATATATTCTGCTCCCTCAGTCAAATTACCGAGGCCGCCTCACCCACCAACAGTCCACCACATCCCGCCACAGTCTACCCGCCAGCGCCCACCACTTCTCCCGCCACCGCACCTTCAAACTGCGGTCTGATTCCCTGTCGCAGCACCCCAAGAGGCATCACCATCTCCACCACCACCACCAGCTCCAGCACTACCACCCCTTCTGCAGGAAGGCTCGCAGTGCAGAGAATCTCAGGAACTGCAGGATGAGCTTCAATCATAGTGAGTCAAAAATTCCGCTGCTTTCCGCTCCCAAATTAGAGTAGGTGGGCAGAACACGTTGCTCCGAAAAACTGAAAATTTTCAATATGCATTCGTTGTTATTAGAAAATATAAATAAGCATGAACTTGATCTGTGAACAAGCGAAAGTTACAAAATTTTCTGTTATCCTCTTGAAGGTAATGTTTGCATGCCTTTATTATATAATTATTCACTTATATAAATGACAGTGAATCGCCATCTCTGTCTCTCTATCTCTCTCTATCTGTGTGTGTGTCCGTCCCATTTCTTCCAATCTATTAACGAAGAAAAATTATGGAACTAAAATCAGAATGGGCATACATGTATTATAAGCATTGTATTGTTGGTACCAAAGGCACCAGATTACTGTAAAATACGCTTTTTTCCCCTTTATTAGCCCTTTCTTATGTGGCCATGTTATCAATAGATAAGATACAAAATGAAAGCTCAGTATATATACATGAAAAATATTCATTTAAAACACAATAATTCGTCTTATATCTTTAATACTTTCGTCTTTAGTCAAACCGTGGAATTTTCGCCGGGACTATCTAGTTATCTATATAATAATGACATAACTATGCACATCTAATCAAGTCAAGTGGGTATTGAACAATTTAGTTTGGTCTCCAAGAACTTAACTATACAGACTTGTTTACATGGGCAATCAACATAATTTTAAACAGTTATCTGTTACACATAATCAGTTGGCAGTCTTCTGTGGTTATTGATACGTTTTTTCCTTTTCTTCGTATCATTAACCATATTCACCTCCTGCATTCTGTAAATTAATATGATGTGTAAGACTTAAATGTATCACTGATGCTGATTGAATACTGAAAATCAACCATTACATGGACTTGAATTCATTTCAGTAGATATGTTGAATTCAGAACTAGGTTCACTTTTAAAATGTGTATTTCTAACAGCACGACACTCGGCTCATATGAGAACAAAGTTTATGTTTGCCGTCAAAGTCTTTTTCAACATGTCTCTTACATAAGACCTTGGTCAAAAAAATCAATGCTCTTATGTTCAAAAGTCTATGTAAGTGTTTTTACTAATTAGATAGGCAGAGACTCGGTAAAGGTTTCTCGTACTACCGTTTGATAAAATTTTATTTGAGTTTATATGAACAGGTGTTCAGAATCGGATGGAGAATGCAATTAAAAATACACCGTATTGTGAAAGCGCACACCACTGCACAACACGATCTAACGAAGCATTTTGCTATTTAAAGATAGTGATGCTATGTTGTAGTCGAGAGTTTATGTGTGGGACAGACTGTGAACAAATTAAGTAAAAGTAAATCAGTGGTATAGAATGCAAAGAAACTCTGCGGAAGCTGAACAACAATTTAGTCTAAGAAATTCATGTCTCATCAACCATTATATCTATGAATAATGAAAGCTTGGAGACAGTACTCCTATTTGATTTGATAACATCGTCTTTTATTAAGCTCAGTTCTATTTCTATGTCTACACTGTCATATGTTTATATATGGATATAATCAAGTGTAAGTAAATATAATTTTATGGCCATAAGTTCTTTCTCATAATACAGTACCTGCAGCCCTCCACGAAACAGATGACAACTCTGTTGCTTTTTCAATTATGTTTTAATGTATTAATATACTATATTATTATTATAATTCTCCTACATTCTAGCCTCAATACTTACACATATTACAAATCTATTCACTTAACAAATACCTTCGCGTAACGTATATATATATATATATATATATATATATATATATATATATATATTCCCTCATTATTCCATGCAGTTCCGTTTTCCAATCATTCACTTTATGAAAAACAGTGTAAATATTCTATTCCTATTACCTTGCAGCACCGCCACTCCATCACGAGTATATGAATTGGGCACTCTCTATCATATCTTAATTTAATCATCATGACCCACCACTTCATCACTCACTTGAGGGTGGTAGAATCAGTCAGTGGGCAGCTGAGAGATGGTCATAAATCACGTCATGAGCACCTGGAGAGTCATTAACCTTAATCCCATGGTTCTACAGAAGGCATAACGATGTGCTGTTAAAATCTCACCCGATGTTGTAAAGTATTAAAAAGATATTTCCCCACTAAAAGAGTGTTCAACAGAGATAATAAAATATTCATTAATGTGGTTGACACTCTTCAAGACATATGCATATTTTCAAGGATAGTTTGTTTGTATTTGTATGAATTGTTAGACAGAAACACTGAAACACGGTTCACAGTCAAGACAAAATTGATACTTTTTAAAATCATTTACCCACATCAAGGGATTCTCACACCTTCAGCATTAGTATACACAACTTTTCGTGTATGAACACTTGTAATCATACAGGGTGCAACAACATAACTTCTTTTTTACCATTCAAAAAGTTATGAAAAAACGGAGTCACTTTTTAGCAACTTTTTCTTCCAGCACGGCCTTCGCACGCGTGAGTAAATTATACGGAATGAGTGACCGCTCAGAACTGTTACAAGTACTGAACATCATAACGACTGCACTAGGTGCTATCTCACGTCGTAAGTTTTATTGAATTGCACTTGCCTGAACTTATAGGTACGTGATATCTTGTTTTTATTTCGTTCTGTGGTTTTGTTGCAATGTTACTAGCTGAGTTTTGGTAGTAGGCTCATAACAAAGATTCACTGACACCAAAAAAAAGAAATGTCCATTGCTGTTCTCGGAGATTTTTCACCGCCTAAAAAGCTGTGAAGGTATGTCGTTCATTCAATTGCCTACGGAGCACGTCCTTAGATTTACAGGCCTACTTTGGGCTCCCTCAAAGAACAGGAGTAATTAACGCCTGGCTAGAGCCAAAGCTCAGCCGAGGATGAAGTGATAAGAATCAAATAAGTGCCCATCCTTATGCTGGATGTCGGGCCCGGCTGTGAGCAGAATATTTAAGTGAGAACCAGAACTTCAAAGCTGCTTCAGTTCCATTCAAAACGGTTGGGATTAGATGGCACTTGAGACCACCAGTTCAAAGTAATGGCTGGAATGGGGAAAATTCAAATTTCGGATATTTTTACGCTTTCTTCAAATGATTATGAATTATTGTGGGTTGAGACACTTGTTTCACTGCAGTTAAATAGTTATATTGATTCAGCTTCAGTGTATACATGATCATTGAGTCTGTAATATTTCTTCACTCAGCTTAAAGTACGACGAAAATGTAGCCTATAATATGAAGATTATTCACCGACTCAATAAATAGAAGACGCTCATAATGAATTTCAAAGCTTATCGTATTTATCACAAAGCTTCTGAGCAAAGCACGTTCGTAACACCCCTATTAGATGGATTATTTAAATATCATCCATAAACTTCATATGACGATGAAAGGAAAAAAGTATAAAAACAATGTTTTTCGCAATTTTCATGGTCAGCTTGAAATTAGTTCCAGTTCACGATCGCCAGCGATGGCACTCCCTCTTGGCTACCAATTATTTTTCCTCCCTCCTAGATTAATGCACTCATTATTTTATTGTTGCAGCGTCACTGTTCATGTCTCACGGGATAAAATATCAGTCAGTCGTTTATCTAACAACAATGAGAACATCCAAGCAAAATGATTTCTGGATAATCCAATATAAGCAATTAAGTCTGAAGAAATGACATGATCTTTTATCCGCACCTAGAAAGAATATACGATAATATGACATCGACGTTAATTATAATGACTGTAGACCTAGCATCAAAAACAGTTCAGGGGAATTAACCCGGAAAATCCTATGCTGCATTTATAATAACACAATACAGAAGATTTCATGACAATGCCAAACTAATTTGAAGTTATTGCACTCATTTTTAGGTACGTGTACAATACATACATCACAGATGTTTCTATTCAAAGAACATGGACGAAGACGTAGAAATTGACAAATGAGGATGTTAGAGCTTTTTCAGTGATTCCAATATATTGTATTGGTCTACGTAACATGATCATTTTTATCATCGTAACATTTTTTCGTGTAATCCTGATAAAAGTCGCTGTAGGAAGCGACACTAAGATTGTGTCCTTTCGTTTGATGCGTTTACAAGTTTCTAATCAGATCACATTGTCATCATTAAAATAATTTACATGTTATGAAAAAGTGTGCACATATTTTCAGAAAAATCATTGCCTATTTACTAGAAATGTTAACTGATTTGATTATATAATTCAGGACAAAAGTAAACCATCTTTTTTGCTACATTTTCCACTTTTGTTAGTCATCGGATTCAACTTTACATAATTTGTGTGTTTTGGGCACAATTTAGGAGTTTGTTTCCAAATCTGGAAATCTTATATGCTAAACAGGTTTCAGAGAAAAAATCTAAGGCAGTTTTTTTGTGGATGACTTCCTGGAAAGCGTCCTCCAAAGATCCGTTTTAGACTCGCTTTAGCAAGGCAATGTGGGTCCTTTGAAACACTTTAGTAAGGCTCGTAGCCTCAGCCAAATGGTGCAAACACTGGCCAAGAAATAGCAAATAAAGAAAATGATAAAGCTGGGTGACTCAAGTCACTAATATACCGCAATAATAAGATAAAACCTAGAAAAATCTGGGTTAAGTGCCGAGTAGGAATTTTGCAAAATGGCTGGAAATACAAGAACACTAAGAAGAGTTATAAGAAATAAAATGTTACTTTATAGGCTTTGATTTATCTATAGAAGGTTTTACTCTTAACATAACGCTTTTCTACTTATAATAAATGTGTTTTTACATTATGAAGGTCCATGTTGTTCACCAACAATGCAAAAAAAGTAAATTATTTTCAATTAGAGGTACAAAACTATTCATTTACTGGAGAAACTTGACGGTTCAATCATTCTAACTTTTACTATTAGATGAATATTGGATGCAGGAAACATGCACGAAAAGTGTTGAAAAACAGGCCTGAGGCTCAACTAAATGGAGAATACTATTTGATTGGTAAGCTTAGACAATATCCAATTAACAGAGACCGATGGACTGTTTGTACAACATGGAATAACAAGGATAATTCAGCAAAATTTCCAGATCCTCTAACTAAAGTTCACAAAAAATATTTCCACCCAGAAGAGTCACAATGTGTGAAACCTGTAAGAAGTGAATGGCTCTACAGTTTTAAATTTGATCCACAGCACTGTTTTTTTCATTTATGATAATGTCAAATCGCCAATGACCGATCAGAGTGTAATTATATCCATACTTCTCTAATGAAAATAATTTTGTTCGAATAGATTGTTTCATTCTCAATTACATTATGAAACTCTGCAATAAATCATAGTTACAGTTGTACTGGCCCGAGGAGGATCCTAATCTCCACGTCATTTTGCCCAACTCTGCCGTTAAATAATTGTGTTTTTCAAACCATCAGGTTTCGATGATCCTCCTGAGAATCACCGCAACAGTGGCAGCGGGGCAACCAACATCATTTACAGCAGTTCATACAACTCGAAGAAGACACCTTATCGCAGAAGCGTCAGCATGGCTGAAAATGACCCCAAGCTTGTACCATCTGGAAGCTCGTGTCACTCAACGTCTGGAGGTGCCAAGAAGAAATGGGCCCGATATGTTAATTACAGCTTAGAGAACTGTCGTGGAGCATCACTGCCTCAAGAAACTCGAACTCCCCTTCTACTTGAGACTGGTGGGTACACTGCAAGCTGTAGTTAAACTAGGAATATAATAACAATAATAATAATACACTTCAAGCTTGTACATGGTGTAGCAACATTGCATTCTTTTTTTAAATTAAGTTCCTTTCAAAAAAAGAAGTTATGATGCCGCGCTCTGTATTTGGGTGCATTTGGAGAATACCTTCGAATATCAGAGCCAAGTTTCCTCTTCCATCGAAAAAAAAAATTTCGATAAATGTTATCGCCTTAAGATGATTTATGCTGCAGTTAATAATCAATATCTCTAAAAATGCGACCGAAATTCAAGTACGTCTACCACAATATTTACTGAATCGTTGAGTTCGATAACAAGAAGTAACTCCAGTAAATGCCTCGAGGTAGTAATGTCTCGTCAAATTGCTAAGCATATATTTTTTTAAGGGTTAGCTCATTGAGGTTAACAAGTCTGCTGGGTAATGTCTTGCAGTGAATGCTTCCTAGGAGAAATCAAAAAGTGTACGTCGTGAATATGTTACTTCCACGTAACTGCATTTTTAATCACATATTCTTCAGTCAGCATGATATTTGCTCTCATTCCCTATTATAATTAGATTCTTTGTACAGCCGTCATAAAAATTATATCTTTAACTCAAGTCAAAGTTCATGCTTATTGATAAATAAGCATGAAATATTACTTATTTCATAATTCATCATTATTTATGCATACATACTCTACCTGATAGAAATAAGCGAAGATTTCCTCTTGCACCTAAATAGAAGTTAATTTTCTCTCAGGTGTTCGAGGCAAAAGCTTGGACAGTGGTAGTACTGCAAGTGCCAGGCGGTTGGCAGACGGAAGAGTGACGCCGGAGTTACGAGTGTCACCTCCTCCTCCATCTCCAAAAGAACCAAACTCCCCTCGACCGAGATCTGCTAAAGTTTATTTCACCTACATGTCGAAGTATAAAAACCAGTCCCTTGACTACCCGTCCTCCTACTCAAGCGCATACAGCAGTCCGACGTCGGCGAATAGTGCGTCGTACTTGAGCAAGTACGGGAACTCCCCTCAAGCGACTCAGCAGTCTTACACTACTAAATATGGCTCTTCCTCCGCCACAACAAACCCCGCAAAGGAAGCAAGCTCAGGGCGGTCTTCCGGTATCCCTCCAGGCCGACAATTTGGCCTGCAGCGTCAGGAACCCATCGAAGAAACACTCTTTCCACCGCATTACCCCACTCTTGTGGAAGAGCAAGAGGACGATCCGATGCTCGGAAGTAACGACAAGGAAATCGTCAATGACCAATCAGACTGTCCGGAGATTAAGTCCACTGGAAATGATGACTCCCTTGAAATGAGTGGTAACGATGCAGTCAATTGCTCCGTTTGTGCAGATTCCGTGCCGTGTGAAGACTCAAATTCACACCATGCTGAACACAATACTGATCCAACAAGCAAGCCCCAAACAATACAACCTAAGCAGGCAGTTGAGCATAAAGCACCAAAACCAAAACTTCTAAAAGCTGCATCGGTGTCTTTCAAATGTGATTCCGGACTTTCAGAATCGCCCATATCTCCTATGGAGAAACTAAGCGATGATGTTAAAACCGCCAACGCTGATGGTCCTGACAGAAGTTGCGTCGTAACTTCTGAGGTTAGCGAAGCCGGGATGCGAGATACACAAGTTTGAAAACGAGCTCTACTCAATTTAACTTAGTGACAATGTTAACTTTTCTGTAAGAAATATATTCTTATTAACTTAGTTGTTGAGTCGTTGACATTGAAATAAATGTATTTTTCAATGAGGCTTTAAAAAATTCCTTAAATGTAGTGAAGTTGTATCCTAAAGTTTGTACGAAGGCTTTACCATAAAATTAGTATAGAACTGTCTCTTGTACAGACGAGTTAGTAGCAGCTCATCGATTTCTAACCCATAATTGCCCTGTTTGCCTAATTAGTTGATAATTTGTTGGCTAGCCACATTAGTGTAGTCACAACCTGCACCTGTAAAGTTAGAATTGAAATTCTCACATTCATGCACTCAACAGTCACTGTGATGCAAGCTTCATTATGCAGTGTCTAGATACAGATTTGAATTTCCGCTGATGTGTTAATGAAATGAACAATAATGAAATTAAAAAACCTGTTTGTTTGCCATGGGATCAATTATGGGAATGAAAAGGTTTTGACGTTGGTGTAGTTAACTCGACCAGATGTGTTTATACGCTTTTAATTTTAAGGAAACATGCTGTGTCTAAATTACAGTGTTTTACATTAGAATTGTTTTTACTTCCAATTATGCATGTAGTAATTCACTATTACGATCATTGATGTGTGTCTGAAAAACATCAAGGTTTATCTATAAAAAATGATCTCTCATGTTACTGGAACCTCTATAATGGAAGACTTTTTGCTTATCTTTTATTTTGTACATTTAGCGTCGTAAAAACTAGTCTGTTAAATTTGTTCAGTAAACACTAATTTACTAACATTTCATTTCATGATATTCTATTTCATCGGTGTTGAATGTTTTATTACGCTTTCAGAATGGCAAACCGTCAACGAAAAGACGAACTGAGGGTGAAATTAACAAATTAAAAAGACACATTATGAAAGTCCAGGGTCGTGTCTAGTGTTGACGTTTTCAGTGTTCATACCTTCGGAAACGCTGGCATCGGCCTTTTTTCTTAAAATATTGAGTATAAGATCTAACACGAAGCTACTATAAATGTAAAATATGTCTTTTGAATTCATTGAACGATTTTGGCATCCAGCAGTTCTCACCGCAATCAGTTTGCATACATCAACAAGTTCACTGGTCAGCACTTGCAAACGTATGACTCAGCAAGTTACATCCAACAGGAAGCATTGGTTAACCAACTGAATGAATTAAAATCTCTTGCAAACAATTTTTAAGCAATTTCTTTTTCGAAGAATAAATTATCAATCTTGTACTCTATGACATTTTGAACAATTTTACAAATTTCACCACTTTCACGCTCCCTTAAATGCTTCAAGTTACCATCTCGTGTTTTGTGTTAGCCGTCGCGAGCGAATTTTTCGAAAAACTTCATCAAAAGATAGTGGTTGAATGCTTTCAAACTCATTTCAGACTAGAAATTTTAATTGCTTGCACCCTCTGTGTAAGCTTGTCTAGCTGTAAACTCCACGTCAGGTGAATTTCAGAATTGTGGACTTTCAACAAAGCAAACAAAACCAGACTGCAGAAATAACCTATAATTTAGTACATGAATTAAAAGTTCAAAGATAGCTGCATTTTGTGATGTACATTGCTTCATAGTGCTGGTACTTTCAAAATATCACTGCACAACAGTCTAAAAATAGTTACAGCTTCTATTCAAACATCCGTAGTGTCAGGTTCATGTCTCTGTCTCAAATTTACGGTTTTTAGTGTGTTATATTTTACAGGATGAAACAATTTTTGAAAATTAAGTGGAATGGCGATTCAACTATCACATTAATAAAAGATGCAGAAGTGTCATGGGTCCCTAATATTATTAAAACAGTATTTTTTTGTATTTAACGAGATTAAATGAACTGAAATCAGTTTAATATTCAGCTGGTAATTCATATTCAAAAATGAGGTATGTATGTCTTTGAGACTCCCAATATAACTGTTGTTGCTCTTTATTATATAGCTGTAATGTTAAAATCATTTACTTCAAGCTTTTTAAAATGATATAACACGGAAAATATAAAACCACAATAAGAAATAACTGGATTCGTTTAGAAAGTTTAATCTATAGTTAGACCAACTTTGTTCTATAAACACTAATGATTTTTACCTTTGTTTGGTTTGGTGTCTAGTAAAGCACATTAGCGAGTTAGCAGTAGTGATGTAAATACTACTTATCATTCTTTCAGTCAATGCCCTTTGACTTGCGTGAGAAAGAACAATAAGAATAAACTACTCAAAATACAAATATTTAGGATTAACAGTTTTTCGTGGCATCTGTAATTAGTTTATGTACTGTGCACTAAATATTTTTTTCTACAGCTTGAACTTTCCCTGGTCTAATAAATTATTAGCCTTTAAACATTCGGGATTGTTATCATCCAATCAATATATTTGAAGAACACATGTGTGCTCGGTTGCTTTTACAACAACTTTTCAGTTGAAAGTTTGAACTTTTCAAGTTCAAGGGTTCAAAAGTAACTTTGAATACTCCAAGTAAGTTTTTTATACATGACAACAAGCTAAAAAAGTTACACTTTGGTGTAATATTTTTTGTCCTATACGAATGTGATGATGATCTCCAACTTAATTAACATGAACTGTTAAGAGTAATCGTTCCCAACTCAATACTGAAGTCTTCATGTATGTTTTAAGTCTTTCATATTAACTCTGTAGAAACTTTCATGCAGTAGGAACTTACACAGATGAACGTTCCCCTATTAACATATTCCTCTAAATCAGTGTTTCTCAAAGTGGTCCGTACCGCGCCCCACTGGGGGCGTTGAGGAAATGCTAGGGGGCGGTAGGAGGGTACGCCTTGAATGGGGGGCGTATATTACTGTATAATATACAGTAATATAATCATTAGGGGGCGGTGGAAATCAAATAGTGTCCTAAGGGGGCGGTGATTGAAAAAACTTTAAGAAACACTGCACTAAATGCTAGTGCATATGGTTCATGGCTGCACTTTAAATCGTGTAGGCCAGATGAACGAAGTTCTTACTCTCCCTCATGAGCTTTTCGAGGGAGAATGGATAACTCATGGCACAGTGAGCTGCCGTTCTTAATAATCATATGAAGATCATTCATACTGCTCCTACTGTCTTAGTTAGTATATTTCGTGCCAGTCTATGACGGTGGTAATCTTTCCAATTGATTTTTAAGTAATTTTAGAGGGAATAAAGTTTTGTAGAAACTTTTTGATCATTGAAACAAGGTTAGAAATCGGAAGAACTTTAGCTAATAAAAGAATTCAAAAACTTGAACACATAAATTGTGTATCATTAATCCTAGCAATAGAGATATCCTTTTCGAGCAGAAACGTGTAGGAAAATTTGTTTAAATAAGGAAAATAGAGAGCAGTCTCACGTGTTATCTAATTTTAATACAAAGAATAAGTTTAGGAATGTCGTAAGCTACTCTGTTCCTACGATGCATCATGGACATACATACAGAAATCTCTTCATAATTAAGAGAAATCCTTTGCTCATGAGAAATCTTGATACTCAAGCACATTAAAAAGCATCTATTCAATATCGTAAGCATGTTGTGCGGATTTCAAGTGTCACATGTTTTCTGGAAAAAACAGCATTAGTTGTAATCTATCAAATCGATGAATTCGTTTTTTTCGGTGCAACACTGGAATATCGTTAAATAAATCCTACGTCAGACTTTCAACCTTTAGTGTCAGCACACCATTATGGGCTGCAGTTTCTGTGCTTGTGAAAACAAATGAAATTCCATAATAAATTTAACCACAAACACATTTTTTGCACAAGGAACACAAGGAGTGTATGATAATAATACACTTGATGTTCAGCAATGATTAGATTAATGCGAGTGTAATTTTTGCATTCACTTAGAAGATATGGATGTATTGAAACTCATATGATAAAATGTGTGTCAGTGTGACAAAGAGGTAGTCAATAACGAATCATTTTTGGTGCTTGTAACTATCCATCTTCATTCAAATCAGTTCAATATTCTCGGCATGTATCACACGAACGTTCTAAATTCTTTTCTTTCAATTTTACTCTCCTTTTTGCTGGCACGTAAATAAGAGGGTAACATGAAACCCATTTTACTCAAAATAATTATGAAGGGTTTTATATAAACTGAACTAAAAATCAAACATCAGAGAAAAAAAGAGGTAAAAGAGTTCATTCATATTCCTCTAATGTTCCACTCCACGTAATAAGATACAAGTTTCACATCTGAGTTCGATATTAATGTTGTGCTAGCGTTGTTTACAATGTTTACAACATTTTTATTATTCTGCTAGCGTTATTTACAATGTTTACAACATTTTTATTATTGTGCTAACGTAATGTACAGCATTTACAACATTTTTATTGTTGTGCTTGCGTCATTTACAACATTTTTATTGTAATGCTATCGTCATTTGCAACATTTACAACATTGTTATTGTTGTGCTAGTGTAATTTACAGTTTTTACATTTCTATTATTGTTCTAGCATAATTTACAACATTTACCACATTTTTTGTTGTGCTAATGTCATTTACAACATTTTACATAGTCCATACCTCAAAAGAAATTGCTCGTGTCAGTCGGTATGTCATTACATTTGAGCTCCATAAAATAAATATTTGCCTTGCTGTAATATTTCATAACAAATAACTTCGACAAATGGATATTGGCTCCGAAGTAATATTCTAAAATGCCGGCAGTAATAACAATTTCTTACGGCATTTTTGAGGTTATAACAAAATTTTACTGCTCGGTGTTCTCATTCCCATGCAAAGATTCAAATGGAAGCTCTTTAAGAAAAGTCGTTGTCTCGAGGAAATGGAATTTGAATTGATAGTCACATTGAGAAAAGGAAGTATTATGCATTCAAATATGATGGAAAATATTCCATTTGTTGTTCTAGGGATCTGAATTAGGAATCATTATTAATGCTCTAGCCCTGATCGCTGAGTGGTTGGTGAATGGCATTTAAATATTTTCAATATTTCTGTGACATTTTACATAAATTTCTGGTGATCAAGGTAACAATTGTATGTAGGTATGGGGACTTTGATAATATCCCCACCTTAGAATTATGAGTATAAAATTAAAGTCCGAAATGTTGAAGTAATGATGCTTATTTTTCTTTTTAATGAATAGTAAGATGTGACTGATTGAATAGCTATCTTTCATCTTAAAGCAAAGTCAGACGAGACAAGTAGCTTTATGTGAAGAATTATTCAAGTTTCGATCTTTTTTTTCAGGAATTTCGGGAATAATAATTTCTTCCTTTCGCCTTATCTCAAGGTCATAAACCAATCCAAACTGTATACTTAAACTTCGGAAGTTTATTTTTTACGTGTGAATTGTTTCTAAAGCATTAGTTTTTCTGCAGTTAGAAAAAAATGATATACTTACTAATAGTAAAAATTATATCGATGAATGTTTTCTTTACTTATGAGAGTTTTTCTCATGTTTTGTTAATAAATTTTATAATATACTGTATGTACTGAGACGATTTAACTAGTTTTAGTGGAACACAGTGGAACTTTTTAAAAGAAGTAGGCTTAGTTTTTTCTCCTTACGCAGAGAATTGCATGCCTTTTAGTCAGTATGTACGCTGATCACATAGTAATTACTGGTATCCTTTATACCCATTCAAACCAACCTCAAATCGAAAGTTCCACTCATTGAAATTTCATGCGTGTTCTCTAATTCAGAAATAAAATGAGGAATACCTGCGTTAGCTGCAGCATCATCAGTTTTATGTTTGTTGTGACTGAACGAATTTGCATCTGCAACCAGACAGTTGATTAAGTGAATTTGGAAGTGTTTTAGCCAATAGAATGGAGACAAAATTGTTAATGAATGTAAATGTCTTGTGCCTTTCGTGAGGTGATTAATACAAATGTTGATTTGTTTCTGTGTTGCTAATCAATATCCTCGTGACACAACATGAAAATTTATATCATGAAAATTATATCCTCTTGCACAAATAACCCATTGTCAAAAATGAACGTTGGCTTATGTATGTATTCTAGATTGCAATAGCGAAATAATTAGAAGACATATTAACGTTTTCCGAGAGAGCGTAATGTAATGATTTGATTTGATGGTTCATGTGCATTATATTCTTCCTCAAAGAAACCTTTAAAAACATCTGTGTATCTTATTAACTTTGAGTATTGCGTTCAATATTATTCAATGATTCATTTATTTGACTAACAGTTAATTTTCTTTTTGACCAGCTTCCAGTCCTTTTAAATTTCATTTCTAACTTTTAAAATGTGTAAACTAATTTAATTATTGAATATCTGAGAACTAAATAAGGTGGGAAAAATTAATTCAGTGAAATAAATTACGTCACTATGCCTTGGCTTGTAAGCTGGCAAATGACGAGACAAAAAATTCAACTCTCTGGAAACTCCAAACACATTTTTCCTAAATTAATATTTGTTATAAACTCCTAACTATGCATATGTTTATACACAGTTGCATTGCCGTCAATTTCAGATGTACAAGGCAGTCTAAAATCTACGCAACAAACTGAGAGAAACGATGGATTAAGGAGATCGATTTCATTGACAACTCGAAGTTTTTCAAGTAGAATTGATATTTTAGTTAACAGCTACCAACTGAAAGTTATTTGTGCAGGAATCTGGAAACATTTTTATCGAAAATCTACACGTAAGTGTTGCGAGCAATTTAATTGAAACTATCTTTAGCTGGAAGTAAAAGCAATAGTGACAATTATTTCATATATAAAACAATCATGACTCACCATAAAAAGGTATTAGGTTTCTTAAAAGTACATAAAATCGGTTATGCCTAAATGGCTGTTGGCGGTAAATGATGAAGTCGATCACAGAAGTTTTTCATGACTCTTGGAATCATCTGGTGTAGTATTATGTCCATTTCCTTTCGGATCTTTTCTGCGAACCTTGAAAATTTAAGAACTATATCAGAAACCCGTTTCCTTTAGATATCCCTGATAGAAAATGCCACAAGAGGTCAAATCTGATGACAATGCCTACCTGCTCACTGCCTGCCTGCCTGCCTGCCTGCTCACTCTTGAAACGATCAAATGTAAAAAAAAACACTTACTTGTCTATAATACATAAAATCCTTAGGATAATTCATGAAAAAATTGCAACTCGTAGAGCCTAGTTCACAATATGAAACAAGTACTGCCTTCCTATAGCAGTTACAGCTCATGTTCACTCCAAATATTGAAGATTTTTAAATCCCGGCCTGCATTAGTAAGGTCCTGTGAGCATTTAAACATCGTTTTCTTCGTTTAAATGAGCCAAGATGTTTCTTAGTATGCACTTCTGCATGCTCATTCATTCTGAAGATTTTATAGGTTATAAATATTTTTATCAATGTCATTTTAACTCAAGCGTTATGTATCTGTAGCTGCCAATGAAGCGCTCTTTATTCTATATGAGTATCTCCAGTAATTATAGACCTAGAAACATTTTCTTAGGTTATTTGAAAATTTTTAACATAATCTACGAAAAATATGTGCCAAAAAAATTTCTTGATTGATTGGAACAACTTTTTCAACTAACAGTGAATAAATTTTACTGAAAGAGATCAAAGCATTAGTTAAGCTCATGTGCTGGAATTGTTTATGTTTATTAGCATAACAAGATTGTGCATGATAAATATGGCATCTAAGGTTCAAAGATATTACCAGAATATTAGGCTGGATATTCAGTGAGGTTTAGAAATCCAAACCACACCCCATTTTTGAAAGAGCTTCTCGTTCTTTACACTAATACACCTTCCTCTCCGCCTACAAATATTCACGTAACTCGTTATATGATTTCATCATATTATACTCATCCATTCCAGTAAAGTAAATGACCAGGTGACACACATGCTGTACGACCAAGTCCATGGAAAAAATTACTACCCAGGTTAAAAACGAGTAGTTCTGCGAAGAAATGTTTTCATTGCAGTAAAACTGTATGTATCTGACACGAAGTGAAAAATATTTTTTTCGCTATGATATCATAAAGTTATTCAGAAGAGAATTGTAATTGTGCATAAACCCTAAAATCAAATGATGTCATCCAGAAAATGTTCATGTAGCCCCTGTAGACTTTTCTGGAATCATACTCTGGTATCTGCTCGTACGGACCGTAATGAGTCAAAATTAAAGAAGTTCATGTAATTAGTCCCTGTGATCTTTGTGAGTGTGCTGTAGACGACCGTTTTTTATTATGAATGACGTAGATATTCGTGGTGTACATTTCTGTCACCTCGTAGCTGACTGGTGAGGGTACCCGCCTGCTATGCAGAAGGCCACGGGTTCATTCTTCGGAGCTGTCACGGTCTATTTGCGCATGACTATTGACAGATAGAAAGAACATGTCCAGCAGCTGTTACACTGGAGCGCTTGGAGTAAGCCACACCTCAACCACGCTCATCTACACGCCCCCACGAGCGTCGACTTCAAGTTGTAGCACAGAGGACAGGAATCTTGCTTGAAGCATCACTTCTTCTCTGAATACCTTATCGATAAGGACCGTCACTATTCCTAAGATGTTAGCATTAAAAATTTAAGACCCAATGTGTAGGCACTGTATACGCTATTGGAAATAAAGTTCACCTTTTCTCTTTCTCTGTCTTCTAGTTGACGAAATAATAGTGTGGTGGTCCATCATTTTTTATGAGTTCTAGCAACTGTTTTTCTTATTCTCTCATTAATATATGGTGCAGAAACATAATTTCCTTTTTTTAATTCATTTTGCTTTGAAAATAGAAAGTTATGTTGGGGCACCCTATATGTTGTACAAAACTCTTTCCTCATTCTGTCAGTGCAACTCTCAACCCTTGTTATTTTGTCGTAATTAAAGTTGTAATAAAAGATTTTAAGAGTTTATATTTGTGGGTGAACGTTAATCAAAATCACGATACCAACGGGGGTACTGAAAATCATTAAGAAATCCTCTACACTCAAACCTTTTTATGTTCACCATCATTATTTTCATAATTCGCTAGTTGTAGTATTTTGTAGAACATTTTTTTATTATATTGAGTATTGTCCCGTAATTTTCGGAATTTTCATTGACGTCAACCTGCATGTCTAAACTCTTCAAATTTTAAATTATCGCTTTAATTACGACAAATGCCGAGGTTTGAGTGTAAATAATACGGCAAACAGCGAATCATGCAAATACTGAGGGTCCAAATAGCGAATTTTGAGTGCATATTCAAAGAAGATACGTGGATCAATTTGAAAAATAATTATATAGCAGGAATTGATATTTTTTATGAAATCTTCTGTAATTCTATGATTAAAATCCTACTGAATTTGTTTTGTAACACATATTTCACAGGGGTATCCGCCTCAGCAAATTCCAGATTAGCTCCAAAAGAAAGTCGGTCAGAACCAGGCAGAATTTTTAAGAAATTCAAACTGAACTTCACCACCATAATTATCCCCCTTAAATGCAAATGGGATCTTCAAAATCACTGAAAACCAGACGCCAGCTGTGAACTGGAGCAGCTAATAATAATTCTTTGCAGTTATGAACTGAAAAGCAGCAAGATTTTCGACAGAAGAGTGGAAATTCTTTTGTAATTCCCCGAAACAGCTTCAAAAGCAGCTGGAAGTCGCTTGTTAGATGACCGCGTGGCATGCAGAGGACAATGCAGTGTACCCACAGAGTGTGGTCGGCAACACAAGAAGTAAAATCTTGTACAGATGATGCCGTTATAGAATTTCTCTGTGTGCATGGTCTTTTGAAACTAAGTTCAGAATATATATGGTAAGAAGGCTTTCAATATAGTCAATTGTCTGTTGTAATGGAAATGGTTAGGGAAACATTCTATTGATGACATTCCGTAACATAAATTCATTCCTACAAATAAATTTGTGTAAATTAGATTAAATTACGTTTTGTAACTATAGAGTCGGTAGTTGGTTCATATTTTCATATGGGTAAAAAATTCGAGTTACAGGAATTTTTATGTCATGTTTCATTTAAATTAAATGCGGGGTGATAAAGGAAAAGCTCGATATTCTGTCTTACTATTGGTTTCCCTAAAAATTCTTCCCTTACATAGCTTTCCTCAGAGTTTATTCCTTCGTTTTTCCTTTAATTCTTTTCGTAAAATTCATCTCTGACAGCGTTCGTCGATTCATCTCTTTTGCTGCTTTCCAAGAACAAAATCCTATTTAAATGCTACAGATCTACATGACCATGAAACTCTGATCAGAATTTCCTGTATCATTTTGCTCAAATTAAAGTAAAAAATCAATCAAAGAGATGAAAAGTCTATCCTACGACACCGATTTTTCTATCTCATAATGAATAAAAAAGTAATGCGCCAAGTTCTACATGTTTTTGCTTGGAGTCTACAAACTCCTGATTATGAAGTGTGTGAAGTTGTCACCAAAAACACTAAGTTCAGCTACACATACTGGTCGGAGCCTCGGAAAACCCGTGAATGGTTTTATTGCTTGTACTAATCTTGTCATTTCCCCATCAAAACATTTTACAGCACGTCGCGTAAGAATTTACTAAAACTTTAGGTGAAACTGACCAAAAGCATTTAAAATCTACAATACACCACAGCCAACAGAAGCAAATCAGTACTTTAACTTTCGTAAACGATTTACGACTACGTTATGAAAATTACATTTGTCAAGACCCAACGATAATTTTGACATTGCACTTATGTAAAACCTTGTGATTCCTGATAACTAGTCAATACTTGAAACATTATACATTTATACTTCTCGTGGAAACTGGTGAATTCTTCTTGCTGTGTCCGGGTGTGATGTGAGGGTGCAAGCATCAGTTCTTCAATGCTTGTAAGGACTGCTACCTGCAGACCATACAAAGGTCTTCTTCTTCTCCTATGTCGTGTTCATTTGGGGCTTCGAAAACTAGTTCATGTAGCTCTTCCATGGCGTTGCGACCGTACCTAAAGGTCTTATGCAGGCCTCTTTGGTATTTAGAGCTTGTTCCTAGACTAACCTTCATCACACGCACGGTCAGGATTTCCAAAAACAGAGTGGGGCATGCTGCTTCATTATATAAGTATACTTGAGGTACAGACACTGTGTTGTGTTCCGATGAACTAATGAAATAAACGATGTTTTGTGCATTCGTTGCAATGTAGAATTTGCTGAGAAATACGAGTAGATTATACTGTGGCGGTACGCGTTTAATTTCGGGCGAATATATAATGACATGTCTCATTTATTTATTAGTGATTGATTAATGCATATAAAAGGTAAAAGTTTATCTGCCTACTGTGAATTGCATGATGATTGATTGATTGTTGATGAGTTCTTTTCTCTCTCATCATTTACGTAATCCTGGTTCAATACATGGGTCTTCTGCATGCTATTCTGCTACCATATTTCAATTAATACTTGTAATTAACACAATTAATTAAATGCAACAACATACACACGTTACCGCACTAGAGGGACTCTAATCCTCTGAATACATGATATGTTAAAAGATATTCCCAGTACTCTTTTTCAATGGCAAGATGAGGGTAATGACACACACAGAAAGATTTAACACATGATATTCTAACTTCACGAGGTGGGAAATGAGTCATCTACCACATTGGCATATAACCCACAACATGAAATCCTATTAAACAGTGCATTATTATTGGATGAATTGCATATTTAATAATTGAACAATTAAATGGAACAAATTAATTAAATGGCGAACAAATCAATTTACGAAATTACCTTGTCGCTAACCTCGATCACATAGAAAATAATAACATTAAACTTGCTCTTACACAGGAGATGCGTCGTTGATGATGGCTACAATGTTTAACACTCACGATGAAACACTTTAAGATGCCGCTAATTTTCCCTCTTATCACGGTGCCCCCTTTATTTCCCCCATGCCCTAGACCTAATCGTTGCTCTCCGTCCCAACAGTCTACATCGTCGACGAGATCTAGTTTCCAAGTCCCCCATTAAACACTTCTTCACCTATTCCACTCATACCCCCGAACTTATACCTATCCCCTCAATGTCGATCTGGCTGCACAAACCTACATTGCTGTTGATGTCTAATTCCCCAGTCTAAGTCCCAGCTGTGGAATTGTTCTCGCTCCTGGCACTGTCGCTCGCACTTATTGCCTTGCTGTAGACATATTTCCTGTTTCCTGAATCCTGCTTATATACTCCTGTGGTGTTTTCTAGAAATACGCCTCCTAACTTTTGGCTCTCGGTTGGGTTTCCGGAACGGAACCGGAATATGCGGTTATGCTGCGCGATGACCGTTGGCTTTTATTGGGTATATGGCCCAGCTGCTCGCATTCCCCACAAGCCTATTCACAAGCCCCACATCCTGTATAGTGTATCCCCTACATCCTTACATGTTCACATCATTCAACATCACTATGCCTTAACACTACTATCACCACATCACTACTATCACCACACCTACTTTTGGGTACATGGGGAGATATTTCACCCAAAACTCTTCTAACTTCATTGTTTCAAAGTCCCTTTTCGCGCTGGAGTCACATTTCAAATCGATGGCTTCCTCTTGCAGTGATTCCAGTAACAACTCCACACCAGTGTTAAATGGATTCTGCACCAATGTCCAAAGAGAATTCTCCATTGAGACATCTGGAAAATAGTGCATAAATTCCTCAGCAAGGGAATGCAGATGTGATAAAACCAAAAAATTCTTCTATGCTTTCGGCGATTTCAACGTAGACCTAACTAATAAAAGTAATAAACTAACCAAAATGCTAAACAGAATTAATTTATCACAAATGGTCCAAGAACCAACTCACATAACAAAAACTTCCAAAACTCTATTAGATCT
>VCRD01000080.1:562379-574279 GCA_006783055.1 Trinorchestia longiramus
TGAGCACCTGCACTGCCATTGGTTTGAGCACCTGCACTGCCATTGGTTTGAGCACCTGCACTGCCATTGGTTTGAGCACCTGCACTGCCATTGGTTTGAGCACCTGCACTGCCATTGGTTTGAGCACCTGCACTGCCATTGGTTTGAGCACCTGCACTGCCATTGATTTTAGAACAGACATCGCATCATCATCAGCCAAGACATATGAGGATCTGGAAAGTACATTATTTTTGAAGTCCTTAATATTATATAGTGGTGTTGCAATTACTCTGTTCTGCTTTTTATTGAAATGTTAGATCATTTGAGAGGAAATATTGAATGTTAATCATTCCCTGTGATGATTTTTGTGGTATCACCTAAAGTGATACCCAATTTTTGAAGAAAAGCTCTAATTTTTTCAAAGTTATGAATGTAAAAAGCTTAAATTAATTTTCTGGAAAGTGAAGAAATTTTTATTTGTAAATTTAAGATTTAATATTGAATTTAGGCTGAAGATAAAGCATTCTATATTTTGCTGAATGGCATAGCTATACATAAATATGGAATGGGAACAGCTATAATATGGGGTTGAGAACTGTAAGGCTGATCATGACTTGTTAGAATTAGAGAATAAACTAAAAATGTTTACTCATTGCATTGATGATAAGGTAATACAGCTTGGCCTGTTATACATTAACACTCAATTTCAAACATTTGAGGATCATCTAAATTGATTCTGTCTTGATAAATCTTCTTTTGTGAACAGCACAAAATATTGTAGCATTTCCCTGGAGGCATTAAAAGCAGATAAACTTATAAAACTCATTTGGTAAAAGGAATTGTATTCTCACCTAAACTGCTTACAAGATATAATGCCATTGTAACCAGCAGTCAACATTGCTGCTCTAGTGTAAATATGACTTTACTTTCTTGAGTATATCATGAGGAATATCTTGATTCAGAACTTTACTGCATCAGCAACATATAAAGTTTTAAAGTAAAAGTTTGTGCTTTGCACTTGAGTTACTGCCAGACATTTCACCATTATGGACTAAAATTCTATTGCATTTGAGTTATTTGCTAGATATTTCAGCATTATTATGGACTAGACTTTTTTGCACTGAGTTATTGTCAGACATTTTAGCATTGTTATTGACTAATTGTTCTCATTGCAAGTACTTAGTGTAATTGTAGTTAATTTTTTCACACAATTGTAGTAAACAATTTGTCTGTAAGTTGTTATATTCACTGAAATGGCTGTTAGCTTGGCAGTTTCTAATTTTTAAAGTTGGGGTGAGTTTTTAGTTGTTTAACTATATGCCTGGCTTCATTACTTCATATATGAAATAGAGATCTTCCTCAAATATTATCATAGTTCATAGTGTAAATATTTCATTTACCCTGATTTACTTCATCAACTTCTCTTTGTATTTATTTCTCAGATTGAAATAAAAATTTTCTTAAAAATTCTGAGTTCTAGTGTATTTTCATTATTGTCCATCTCGATGGATTCGAAATTGACTGAACAGCAGGACATTGCCCAAGAAATTAAGGATGCTAGTAGTGATTTGGACCCCTTTGCTGCTAGTTCTGCTGCTATGAATAAGTGGTTAATGAAATCAGCAGGTGTTATAATTGGTAATCGCAAAATGAACGATCAGAAAGTTTGGGAACTTATGTCAATTATGAAGGAGTTAAATACAAAGGAAAACCATGCATACTTTACTCAGGGACATTACAAGGAGCATAATGCAAAAACTGTGAGGGAGTCCTACAGCAAAAGAATGTTAGAACTTATGCCAGGTCATATCCCTGTGAGTATTAATGTTGTATTGTTTCTTTCTGTGAACTATATATTTACTATTCTGCCATATTTACTTGCTCTATTGCTAGTAGTGATTGCTCTTTATATTTCCTGATGTGTAGACAACTTCATTGATCTGGTAAACAATAAAATGTCTAAGGCATGAGGCATTTTTAGTTCATGCTCAGGTTAAGCAGTAGAGTGAACTTTCATGCATTGAGAACTAAAACTGTTCATACAATTGTATTCAAGACTTGTATACTCAAGTCTGTTTAAAATATTTATTGTTTGCTCAAGCACCCATTGGTTCAACAAGAAAAAAGCACCTCTAGGATTAAAAAAAAATATATTTTAAAATTACAGTAGTATCTTGGAATACAAGTTGAATTAGCTTTGTAAATTGGCTTGTAAAGCAATTTACTCGTTTCAGGTGAACTTTATCCATTGAAATTAACTGAAATAGATTTAATACATTCCAGTCCCATTAAAAAAACTATGTACCTTTTTGCATATCAAAGCTTTGGACACCACCTCCTGTCAGCCTTTTCTTTATCTTTTTCCAGCTTTCTCAAAAAACTTGGAATGCTAGGCTGCTTGTATCTCAATGTACTACTGTATTAGGGTGCAAATTTACTCCTGTTGCATTTACTCCTGTATTGGAGATTGCTTCAGTTATTTGAAACAGGTAATATATCTATAGTGGGGGATGACTGCACTGGTCCTCAATGGAAATGTGAACAGATTCAATCCAAAAACTTGTGTGCCTGCATGCATTTGAATGATAAGAATCATGATAAGTTCAGTACATGTTATATATAGAGATGCTGATTATATTTTTTACAACCTTTAATTAAAAATTGTCTTTCATCCAACTGTTCAGTTTTTCTTTCAAGACTTGGTGCATGGAAATGTACCTCCAACTACCATGTCATTTAGTGCAAAATAAGAATCAAGATTTTTGCTGAATCTTGGGCACCTGTTATTGGAGATTGGCTCATTTGCTGGTCAATTGTGTCAGTGTTTTTTCTGGTTGTAAAATTGAATGATACTGGTAGGCATTACCATTATGGACTACCATCACTATAATTGCTTATAAGTTTGCTGAACTTGAAATGAGTTTTAATCTTTGAGAAGGCAGTTGAGCTATGTAAATGAATCATGCAAACTTTTTCAAATGCTGTTCAGTGAATTCTTATTGTAAGCTAGATTCGAATATCATTGATCATTCTCTATTACAGTGCATTATCACTGAGGAAGATTAACAAATAAATGTACCATTATTTATAAATGCTAGTGACTGATATAGATGCAAAAACTGCAATATAAGGTATTCTTAGCAGGCAATGAATACCATATTTTGGGCTGTACATGAGTGCATTTGTAACCATCAGTGTAGAAATCTGTGTAATTTCTGATCTACGTTTTTACATGATTATGTAGCATTAATTATTCACTGAAAATTATTGGAATGCTTTCTAATAGTTTCTTAGCAACTGTGATATTTCTTATAACTGTCAGTGAATAATTTACACTTAGATGTGGGATAATTATTATAAATAGGTAAGAAATCAATTTTGGTTTTATTCATTGCCTTACTTTAGCATCATTGGCAATGCTCCTGAACTATGTTTTTGTATTATTTGATTCCTTGAATAATAACTGCATTCTGTTTTCAACTGTCATTAATACAACTGTACACAATAGGATTTCTGCATTGATTTATATATGTTCTCTTCCAAGTACTTTCCATTCAGAACATAATAATGAACCCCATTGGAGGCAATCAATTTCACTGCAATGGGCAGATGCCAGAGAGCATTGAGTTACTTACCAAAGGGGAAAAAGGTCACTCTCTCATTACTGCTGCCATTGATGAGGCTCTTCAGGAACCTCATAGATCCTCTGGTGGTGGGGCTGGTGATTGTTACAATGGGTATAGTATGGTAGGTAATTATCCTGTTTATAAGACGGTTGTCAGTGCTCAAAAAGGAGATAGTTGTGCTGAAGATGTGATCAAGCAGAAGGGTTCTCTCTGTGTGGGTATGCTGGAGGAAACTGATGCCAAACCTAAGGGAGTTTTCAAGTTTTCTCAAAAACTTAAAGGAGTGAAATCAGCTGAAAAATTGGAGAACCCAGGCTATGTTTGTGTTGGCCGGTTCAAGGAAGATTACACATTAGAAGAAAGACGTTATGAAACTGAAAAGGCTATGTTTCGAAACCCGGGTAAAATTCCTGTGAGTATTTCTATGTGCTTGTTTGTAAGTTCTAGGGACCATTATTGTGTAGGTATTCATAAGCTTGTCATGGTGGTTGGCCAAAAGTATTTACTGACACATATTCTATTGTATTTTATGAATGTATTGAATATTGAGCAATAAATCTGCTTAGGCTGTTCAAATGAAGTGCAAGCCAGTGAGAATATATTACAGTCACTTTTTTTTAGAATATTTTATTATGAAGAGTTGGCTATGCAGTGCAGAATTGAAATATCAACCAAATTCAAGCTCTTCTTTGCACTCCTGTTAGTTGTCAGTAAAATCCAGTTTTGTTTCCATTATGGTGTGCTTTACTTTGATTTTTCAGATGTTTAATGAGTTTCTATTTTTTGATATTTCTATTTAATATTAGTTCCTTTACTTTACCAATAATAATTTCTTTACTAAGTATTCTCTAGTTTTTGGATTCCTTGTTTTCACTGTAAGCTTGCCATCTGTTTATTAACCATACTAAATTCTAGTAAATATTCATCAGGAAATGTGCAGAGAGTGTACAGGGCATGAACACCTAGTGATCTGATAGAAATTCATTTGTTGCAATTTTTCAAGCCACTATTCCTGGTCATTCTAGTACACAAGAAAATATGCATGGAGAAATGTGAATAAATATTGGTAGAAATGAGTTGCTGACAGGCAGTGGAAAGGTGTTGCTGGGGGACCTGAAAATTAGTATACCCGTCATTCTATCATTGCAGTTTGTGATTTCAGTATTCTGGGACCTTGTTTCTGCATCTGAAGTGCAGGATCTGTTTTTGGATGTGTATTTTTGTTTCTAGTTGTGCTCTAAGTTTCTTCACTTGTGTAAGCTAAAAGTTGTTACCATGATTGTTTAAAATTTTGTAACCATAGTTTTTATAATTATGCAACCATCTTTATTTTATTATACTACTATGCTTTCTTAAAATAGTGAAACTAAAGATTTCATGCATTCATAACCCTTCTATCCAATAAATGTGATGTAACTAATCAATATACTAGAATTCAGATAATTTTTAACATGGCTCAATCATAAATTCTTCATAATACTGTTATCTGCACCCACACAAGGACCATTGCACTTGTTGTATTTCTTCATTACTGGCAAGCAGGAATTAATGAGGAATATTCTAATTATCATTGAAGCGCACTTGATATGATGCTGCTGCTATAACTGCTCATTGTACAGTAAGCTTTGGCAGTTTATTCTTTGCTTCTTTTGACTAAAACAAACACCGTAATGGATCAGCAAACCTTCAGTTAGCCTGTAATTGTTTCAGATACACATAGTTACAACTGCAACATGCATGTCTGCTGTAGCATAGTCACTGGAGCCACTGTGGATAGGTGATAGTTACAGTTGCAACAAGTTGTGTACGGTAACACAGTCTCTGAGGTCGCTGTGAATAGGTGATACACTGAGTTACAGTTGCAACATGTGTGCTGTAGTAGTTACTGACACTGTGGTCATAGTGAGCAGGTGATACACAGAGTTACAGTTGCAACATGTGTGCTGTAGTACAGTCACTGACACTGAGGTCACTGTGAGCAGGTGATACAGAGTTACAGTTGCAACTCGTGTGCTGTAGTACAGTCACTGACACTGAGGTCACTGTGAGCAGGTGATCGTGGAGCGCGCTGCGAGGTCTCGCATAGGTGACCTGGACAAGAAGAAATACCTGGTGCCCAGTGATCTCACCGTCGGCCAGTTCTATTTCTTGATCCGCAAGCGCGTGCACCTCAAGCCTGAGGAAGCTCTCTTCTTCTTCGTCAACAACGTCATTCCTCCCACCTCGTCCACCATGGGGGCTCTTTACCAGGTATGTGGGTGCTCTACAATTTTTTTAATGGTTATTTTTCTTGGTTATTTCTTTCTAAAAAAAATTCTGTGTATGAATACACAGAAATTGAATACATTTTTATAAATTATAAAAATTTCAATAAATAAATTTTGTACATTTTCCGACTCTATGAATTTAATTTCTTATTCGAATATTTTCTCGGAGACATTTTGTTTTTGGAGACTTTTTGTTTCCTATTACTTTTTTTATCAAGGAATTTTTGTTAATGACTTTTTGTTAGTTATGTTCATATTTTCATGGTGTAGAAATACTTGTCCCGACACTTTGATGATTGAATGATTGTGTTCAGGTTTTCATTGAAAACGGCTGGGAAATTTTATGAAGAATTTAGTGTCAGTGAAATATCGCTGCAGGTAAATAGTTGGAGTAGTTTCTTCTCTGAGGACATTGACTGTTGTAAGGGAACGAGCGGTCAGATGAGTCACTCAATCTCAGTATCCCTCACCCATCTACAAATGAACATGAGTTAAAATAAGGAACGTAATTCAGGTTATTCGTTTTTTCCGTGTTCGTCATTTCCAAAGACAACAAATTGTCAGTAATTTCTCGTAATGAGGCTATTTTGTTACGTAACAGATAACGATTTTGTGATTTTTCAACCTGACTTCTAATGTTGAATTTTTTCTATTTTTCAGGAACACAAGGAGGAAGATAATTTCCTGTACATCGCCTACAGCGACGAGAGCGTTTACGGCTGCTAGACCTGCTATCATAGCTTACGGAATAACATTTATTCGACCGAGGGAATAATATTAGACCATATCCTATCGGGAGGCAGATTCAGCTTGTGTATTAGTTATGTACAGGCCTTTCTCAGTTGGGTGCTTTGTGCTTAGAAAATAACTGACTATTCAACTAGCCACACGTTACTATCTTTCTTTAATTATTATCACCTCACTTACCGGTCCATTGTATTGCGTCGTCAATACTACACGGTGAATTATTTCAATGAGCCTTGTCTTGGTTAACGTCAGAGAAAATTGTAAAAAAATAGTCTCTCCCGATGCCCATGTCAATTACCATGTTGGTAGAACGAGTTTCCAAGAAAGCGTATCTTACATGGAACTTAGATAATAGTTGTAAAATTTGAGCGTTATTTTTAGAGCATGAATTTTCTGATCTGGTAGTGAAGCTCGTAGCACAGGAATGTTTGGAAACTTGCTCTCAAAAGATATATTTTGCCCTCTCCATGAGGATTTATGTCATTGGATGGGGAGGAACTTCCTGAATAACTGAGTTCTTCGTCGTTTGATGGTGGAACTGTGAACTTAGTTTTGTTTTTCATGCAGTTAATGGAAATTGATCGCGGTGATTTGAGTGCTTACAGCTTTCATTCATTCAGTTTTTCGGGGACAACTTCGAACTGGGCGTAGAGTTTTGTCTGTGTACGGATGCTCAGAGGGGGGCGTCGGTTTGTGATATATCTTAAGGTTGCCACTTCTTCGTTACCGGAGCTTTTGTACGTACGGATATCATCTCCTAAGCAGCATAGCTTCAATTAATTCATAGAAGAACGCGCATTCCTTTCTTTGTTCAATCTTCAGTCTCTCACCTACGATGAAAACGTATATTTTCCTTGAAGAAAAATTCAGTAAATGTCAAGAGGTTGACGGTTAAAGGTTTGAAATAATGTATCGTTCAGTCGGACTCTTGCATTAGTTGGCGCAGTTTTTAGAGGATTGAAGTCAGAAAAGAAATGCGTGGTCTTTCACTGAGTATTGCTTGTTGTTGCGAAAGGGTGTTGCTGGCCTCAATATTTTGATATGTTCTAGAATGGCTTTTGGATTGACCTATTGCGTCCAACAAGTCGCTGTTCAAGCGGTTTCTCCAGTTAACTAAGTTTTATTCGCGTTGTCGATAGTGACAAGGCCCATTTGGAGGTCTACCTGGTTTGAATGGGAAGTGGATGTTATTTCTTGGCGTCGACTTTCTTAAATATTGAGACCGTATATGAATGATTATGAAGCGTTATGAATGATTTAAATTCAAGTTTCACCTCATCAAATAGAGACGATAGTTTGAAAGTTTTATTGCTTCTCCAGATTTGTTTCAGGAGTCTCTTTCGAATCAATGAAAATCATCTCTATTACGTTCAACAGATGCTGATTCTTAGGTTAATTATGGTTCATTGTCGAATAGAATTTGCATCATCTTTTTAGAGCAATGTCCTTCCACGTTAGATCTGAGTGCTTATGAGCATCCCATTTTTTCGTTTCTATATCTGATTTTAGCTATGAATGAGCTTACAACCGATGTGTTTGTTGTCTGGCTGTGTACATTTATTTGTAAGGAAAACAGAAATTTGTCATCCACCAACAGCGATACTTCCAAACGAGTTTCCATACATAGGCGAAGAAAAAAACTCCTCCTTTACATTCTTGGGTTTTGGCTGTCTTTCAGCACAGATATTTTTCTGCTTACGTTTGCTTATCGTGCGAGTCAAGAACTGATTAGTTTCATAGGGTTGCTGACGTTTTTCTTTTGTGAAGTTAGTATCTTGCATTTAGGATTTTACTTTTGTGCACTCGAGATTAACCTTGTATCCCAGCTTGCTGTAACGTTGGGCCCGTCTCTGTCTCGTAGCATCGCTGTTTCTCTCCTTGCGTTATACATATTCTATTTTTGGTCGTTTGCTGTCACTAAGTAGCACTTCTGTATTATCCATCGTAGAGTTATTATTAGCCTTGTGTGCTAAGCTTGTCGTGAAGACGACTTCGCACCAAGGAGATGAACTGCTGCTAGTATTTGCGTGTTTAGTTTAGAGTATACATACGTAGAGGCTCCTCACTTGAGCAGCGCATTGCTTATGTTTTTTCTCTTATAATCGTCTTAATTGGCTTCGAAATTATATCATGTTATGTTACCCGAAATTTCTATTACGGCTTCCTTGGGACAAATGCAGAAGTTTATCTCTCAGTAGTTTGATGAAACTCCCTCGATTTGTTAATGTAATTTGGTCGGTTAAATTTTCATTTATGACAAAACTGAAGCATATAAACATAGTCCTCCATCGGTAACTCGCTTCTCTCCGGCGATGAAGAGCGTTTGGATTCAGATCAAAGTATACCTGAATTTTATGAACAAGTTTTTTCTACTTCTCGAATTCCTCTAGCTGACGCGATGGGTTTGTAATCTTGAGCGTGTTGTACGTTTAGTTTGAAATAAATAATGTCCGTATTTTTAATGCATTCATACGCACTGGCTGCGCAAGAAGTCTGGCAGGTCCACGCCCTACCTCGTTCCACAGTGATTGGTTGCCGTTTTACGAAGCAATGCGTCTTTATTACCTTCTTGCTATCATTATTTATTACTTAGTCATAATATTATTGCTGTGTTCTTCGACGGACTTGCACTAAATGTAGCTTGGAAGATTTTGGTCGAGTTAATCCATTTCAATTTTAGTTTTAAGGAGATTGAATTTTATTTTTCGTTGGTTTCACTACTCACTCGTGTTTGAAAATTGGCTCCTATTTTAGATTTGAGAGCGTTAGATTATGATGAAAATTTCTTTAATTAATAAATTTCCTGACAATAATATCTTTCATTGTGCTGCTTCCTTTATTTCACAAACTTCCCTAAAGAATAGATCGTCTAAAGGACGTCACGAAATGAAGTAGTTTTGAGACGAATTCTATTAGAGTTTCAGTAATGGAAATTTAATCTTTGAAATACGTGGTCATTATTTCAATTGTACACATTTGTCCGTGCAATGAAACCTGCGTGTTTTATTGGCACTTGTTGCTTTTGCGATTTGCAATTACACTTTTCGATCTGTGTTCTTTATTAGTGCCTGAACAAATGAAATTGCTGTAGATTCAGAGGGTTTAATATTAAATATACTACGGAATCTTTTTATAAATTATTCGCTGACACTTAAATGCTATTATCCATACTGATGAGAGTAACTAGCAGGAATCCATTCTTGGGCGATGTTGTGTAAGAATTAATTCCAAATTAATTAATTTCCTATGTTGCCGTCAATAACCAGTACAAATAGATTGGAAGTAGATACTGGATACTTTAAGACATCTTACAAAAGCCAAAGGACACTAAAAAATAGCACGAAAGCCTTGAACACATTTTCTTAATGCATACCTATACTCGATTTTCACCAGAATTATTTACTGCTCAATTTTGAAAGGTTTACCCATGATTCTTGGTGAACTGGTGTTGGTATTTGTAGCCTAGCTTCAATCTGAATACTATCAAGTGCCTTCTAGCCCCGTATTCAAGAGTTTAAATCAAGTATAAGTGATGACGTTATTTGTGAAGTGTCATGCTACATTTGAAAACAGGTGAAGTAGACGTCGCTACATCGATAGGCTTCTTAAAATATAAACGAAAGACTTATAATTAACAACTCTATCAACCCTTAACCGACGAGCGCAGTAAATTTGCCACACTAGTTTGAAATTGATGTATAGCAATAAATAAGAATGATGTCTTGTGTGTCACGGCTGTAACAAATACGCTGCACGTTCTATATTCGTTCTGAACACGTTTGAAACCAGGTTTCGCCCCACGGCGCCAGTTGTAAGCAAACTCCAGTTGCTTATAGTTGCAGCAAACTAGGCTCTGCTCGAGTTCATTGTGGATGTTTATCGCCAAAAGAAGGAAGAGCAAAGTGAGTTGTATCATTGAATTATATTTTTTATGCATGTATGTTTTATGAATGTATAGAGATAATAAAATGTTTATAATCAAGTATTCTATGCAAGTTATAACGAATTTAATGAAGAAAGCAAATTTGCATCAAAAGGCGCAAGGATGTATCGCGTGATGTATCGCGACATCCGACACATGTTTGCATCATCATGCAATGACTGACTTATTAGAATAGAATAGAATGAGGCTATAGGAACGAACCTTCTGGCCCATTCTTGGGTCGGATAGTTACTTCGATAATTATTCGGTTGTTTTACCCAAGCTCCATGCCGTATTTCTAGCCGCGTCAACCATGTTTGGCAACGGGATTCGAACCCGGGTCTTCCCGCTTGCAAGCAGGTTCGCTCAGCAGTCGACCAAGCTGGTGATAGTCGCCCAAGCTGGTGATAGTCGACCAAGCTGGTGATAGTCGACCAAGCTGGTGACTGGCTCCGTTGTTGCGACTGGCTCCTTTCAAACTCAATGTGGCAATCTCTCTAATGAAAGCAGAGCAAGCTTGTCAGAGATAGCAAATGTGTCATTTGTTGCTGCAAAGCGTCAAAGATGCAGAACTAAAAACTGTCATGGACAAACCAAAATCTAGTGCAGAAAGTGTAATGCCCACTTGTGTTTGGATATGCATAAAAATTGCTTTGCTTCTCACCATGGCTTCTAAGCCATTTCTGCAGGAGTGTTTTTGTACTGTTACATCTGTTATCTTCGGCTCTGATTGAAATAAAGGAAATATTATTGTTTTCCCTTAACAATACTATTAAAAATGTTGAATATACTTGTTTTCAAGGAGTGTCTTAATATTAGCTTCTGATTGTGGCAGAGGAGCTGTTACAGCGTAACAGATAGGAGGTAGTACGTCTTCAGGGAAACGGCTCTTCAGCCATTGAGCACATCCCTTACGTGCCGAATGTTCCAAATTTGCCACGTCATATATATTTTTTATTATATACATTTCTGAGAAATAAGTTGACGATTATAGGTGTAACAATTGCTGTCATCACGAATTAAGCAATGAAAAAAAATTAATTTCATTCGGAATTTTTATTTTATCATGTTTTTTAACTTCTTTACTTTATAATAAGCAAATTGTTTTCCCACATATACAGATACGATGGGTTCAGATTTTGCATTTCCGGAAGGAGCAACACTAAGCACATTCCGTCCAGTTATACTGAATTTTTTCAATTTCAAATCACCAGCTACAGTAGCAACGATTTTCATGGGTGCCAGATAACTTTCACCTAGTACATAGAGTTGTTTTTGTTAGAAGGTTAGAAAAATCACAGGAGCGTGATTACGCTAACCAGGTTTATTTCAGTGAACACAGTTTCGTTACAGTACAGA
>VCRD01000081.1:0-14362 GCA_006783055.1 Trinorchestia longiramus
GCACAACCATCATTGATGACTTTTCCGTAGGCTTCACTTGTTTAACCCTTTCGGCACTGACGGCATCTCTGCTTGCCGCAGTCATGTTTCGCCTATTAAGATGCAGAGCAACACGTGTGTCTGTGCAAACGCTGGTAGGGCAGTGCAAGCTACAGTTTGATCAGGACAATGCAGTGACTGTAAAACATCACAAAGCCTCTTTTTTTAAAATTTGATGCTAAATATGTTGAAAAGGTTCTGATATCTGCATCACGTTACCGAAAGGGTTAAACTTTCTGTTATTTGAAAGCTTTCTGCCTTTCTAATATTGAGATACACTGCCTTTCCGTTATTGACGTTCACTGACTTACTAATATGTATTGAAATTTACTACCTTTCCGTTACTGAAGTTTACTACCTGTCCCATTATTGAAACTTACTATATGTCCATTATTGAAGCTCACTATATTTCCATTATTGAAGGTAACTACCTTTCCATTACTGAAGCTTACTGCTTTTCTCATATTGAAGTCTATGGCCTTTCCATTTTTGAAGTTTACTGCTTTTCCATTACAGAATTTCACTGCCTTTCTAACCCCACTGTGACCTCATGAAGGCATGACATCAGCACCAGGATACCGTTGCTGCAGCTCAGAATACATCAAACACAACCGTGGTACGCAGATGTAAAGCGCGCACCTGGAGCTGAACTTAATAGAAATTTATTGGTCTATTATTACAGAAATTTCCTGGTGTTGTAACGGGGAGATGCAAACAGATATAGTAGTTACTACAGTCATGAGGCCAGGCACTCTATCTTCGATATGTGAACTTATTAGCTTTTTATTTGGAATTCCGTATTGTAATGAGGCACAAAATGTAATTTATGCTCTGACTAAACTATGTGGGCATTCGTGCAATTTTTTTGGTACAAGACCAGTTGGAAGATTGTTACACTACAAATTGTCATGAAAATTACCTATAGAGCAGGGGGTTCCAAAACGTTTTCTGATTGAGTACGACTCAAAGGTCCCGTATCATCGCCGCGTACTAACTCTTTCCAGAAAAGCACATTGCGATCAACTGTAAATTTATTAATAATTAAAGCACTCAAAAAAAACAACAACGAACACAAATCATTCATTAAATTTCAATGTGAGGAATGCAGCTGCTTCTTCTCCACCAACTGGTCGATGCGCGGTATAACTTTTCATATCTCACATCGAAAATCATGCTTGGGCGTTGCAAGATTGTTCATACCCTTTGACTTGATAACCATCAAGTTCACATTCCCACATACAAAGAAAAATGAGTAGCTACGGAACAGCGGGATGGGCTAGTGTCAGATATGAAGAGGCCATGCTCACCCAAAAATTCATAGGATGCCATTCATTGTTCTTCGACTTTGCTTTCTCGTCAGACTGGATATCTACAAGCGCCTCTTGTTCCCCAGTCCGACAGACACATCGGCTGGATCGACGAAGAATGGATTGATGATGTACGCACAAGACACGTTCAGAAAAAAATGCTTCAATTCATTCTGAAGTATTGAGAAGAGAGGGACGATTTCTTGAGAAAATTCGTTATTGGGTTTAATCTCAGAAGTAGTCTGGAGTTTGAACATTCCGTAGCCGCGTTTGCTGCCCACCTTCTTCATCTAGAGGTGCCACTTCCTGACAAACGCTTTCAGCTTTGATGTGAACTCAAAGACACTGCCGTTGAGTCCTTAAAACGACTTGGTTGAGAATCTGAAAATGTTCCACAGGTAGCCCAGCCTTCAAACAAACTATTCGTCTTCCAGATATTTTTAAAAAGAATGCTAATTTTACCTGAACAAAACGAGTTCTTCATCCCTCAGCTTAATGAGACGCTTTATTTTATTCCCCAGGGATCCAGTGAACCTGTCTGTGGTAAAGAAGACAGACAAGTGTGTTCTGATCCGAAATGTTCGCGGAGCGGTTTAAACAGACAAGTATTGAAGGCTGATGTTTCGACAAAATTTACGATTTTGACAATATCGTGTAGGTATAACTTCGGAAAGAACACATTGGCGCAAAAAGCAAATCAATGTATGAAACTGTAGACAAATGTGGCATTTAGTAACACAGCTTTTACAAGGACCTAAAACTCTGATTCTCGATCAAGCATTGACTGAGCCCCACCTATTTTACACCTAACCAACTTCTCCCAATCGAGTTCATTCTTCTTGAAAGAAATTGTTCTAACTGTTGAAAACGTCAATTCTGTTTGTTGTACTAGATAGCTCCTCACTTAGCTGTAGCTCAGTCTTCACTGTATTATTCCGTGCGAAGGTGACTTACGCAAATAGTTAAGAGTCCTTAGACTTGTCGAGTAGAATGGTAAACTCAAACTTTGAGGCTTTTACTTCTAAAATCACTCGGTCAGCAATTTCGCCTGACATTTCCTCAATCCTTTTCTTTTCTTACAACGCTGTACAGCGTTAAAAAGCGACTCACTTTCCAACTTCGCCACCACCTCTTGTCCAGTCACGTGCATGATCGAGATCTTTGCTGCTGGCATGACGAGAGACTGCAATGGCACGCACCTTCATGTTTTTGGTCGCTCGGAAGGCAACTTCATAAGAAGCCTTGACAATCCCTTCAAGCTTTTGATGGATCTGGCCGCACTTGTTCAAGCGCAGCTGCTTCTCATCCTCACCCAGTCACGAGAAGTAGCTCTAATCTAGCTATTTCTTGCATGCATGTTTCGTATAGAAATGAAGTTTGAGTAGACTGTTTCATAACTTCGTTGGATGGTGTGTTCATGCACACTACACGCTGCAGAAGCGCTTCATCTACATGATCGATTTTAATGATCTCAGCTCATACTTTTGTTTCCGCATGTTATTAAATCCTATGAAAACACGTGGTTTTATAAATGTAAACAGTCAAACAGTTAAACAATCGGAGAAAATAAAAATATTAAAGAAATACATAAACTCTGATGATTTTAATAATCACATTATAGTCAATCAGTACAGTACAATACCACGTTTGAAAGTATAAAAAGCAAGAAAAACAAAATTCAGTTCAATCGACAAAAAGCACAATGAACAAACTCAAAACAAAGTGCTAATACACTGTCACAGTACGGAGGCAGGTAGATGTGCAGGACCCATGGCCGTGACAGTAGATCGTTACGGCCGTTAATAACTTTTCAAGTTTTAGTTGCCAACAACCGAGCGCCACACATAACCCCGAAAGTGCTCACGTACCAACTGTCAGGCCCACGCGTACTATCATACAAGTGGTATGCGTACGACAGTTTAGAAATCCCTGTAGTAGAAGTTATTTCCTACAGAGGTTAAATAATCTACCCAGATCAATAGGGTAAATAACGTACAGACCTATAATAAATTCAAATGCATTTTAGTTATAAAGTTCACACATGTGTTTTCATATATGACAGTGAATCAAAGCAACATGGCGTGAAGAAATATTGATAACTCTCGTGTGAATTCACGAGGAAAAATTATATGTAAATCACAGAATTTACACTCTTGAGACATTCAACAAGATTCATAGATGATTTATACAGTACGAACATAATATTAAAATATTCATCTGACCACTTGGTTAAAAGAGGCTCTGTGAATTAAGTTCAGCTTCTGTTGAATGATGTATTCTCATGTCAGTACTGTAACTCTTAACATAAATATTCTAGTGGCAAAAAGGGTCGTTCATATGCCCGACACCGAACATTTGGGCTGCATTATACATACATACCCAAATGTGATAAGAACATTAGTTTCAACACCCGTAGACGTGCATGGCGCACTACGTGCAATTTATTTTCAAGAGTAATTTGCCATCATAACTCATAAATAATGGAGAAGACTCCATTATGATATTAACGTTTTATTAAATCTTTTGCACTAGCTAAGGCTACAAGTAATAGTAGGCAGCGTAAACTTTTAGAGCATCTTTTTCCCAGCTGCCACTCATGTGTTACCGGGCACCTGTGCAGCCTTTGAACACAGCGTAAGTTAGAGCAGCAAACAAGGAAAAATTACTGCTGACTTCCCAGGAAGAACTCGAAGTTTAAGAGTACACACCGCATAAAAGAAGTGCAAAGGTTTATGTTATGAATTCACTCTAAGTTTTCAAATAAAAAGCTACTGAAACTACATTACTTAATGAAACCAAAATGATGTAACACTCGCTGGGTTTAGGCAGCATAAGACATGCCAATTAATTTCGCAGAATTTAGGTCAAATAGCAAATATTTCAGTTGAGAGTATATGTTCATTAGTATACAAACATTTACTAAGTTATCAGAAATATCAAAGAAGCGTACATCCATGTAAAAATGAGCTCATGTACAGAAAGCTAAAAAACAACTTTCAAAAGAGGATCGAAGGTACTCAACAATGAAGTCTTCCGAGACACTATGTCCCGTTACATGATTATACTTCTGTTTATTAGTTTTTGCATGAACAAACTTTACAATACAATGACGCCGTTTGCTTGGAGCGTAACCTAATTAAATTTGGCAATGTAGAGCTTGAATATCAGGCTGCATTGATACTTTTTGTAAAAAAAATACAAGTCTCCGAAAATGTCATTTTATGACACCTACAGATAAAAAGTTGAGATGTCGAAGTACATCCAGCGATCTTTCTTGAAAAATAAAGACTTTGAAATCAGCCGTATTATTATCTACGATTTAGGTTTTTCCTTATTCTGTCTTTAAATTAATTCAGCTTTTTGTGTTGACGGACAGAATAAAGGTACAATGAACGCCTTAGAAGAAGTCATAAAATCAGTCTATCGAGTGTTATCATGACTTCGTTAGTGTTTTAAAATACCTTGAAACGGAAAATGACATCAACTTTAAGAAAATATTTGGCAATACAAAGTTATATAAAAATTTCCAAGAACCACTTCTGACATGTTGGAACATTTTGGACACATTTTGAGGTTATGCATTCTTTTCACAAACCTTTCCAGACTTCCATTACCTCCCATATACTAAATGTATACTTTAAAGATACTATGACTTCTGTTTTCAGAATTTAAAAGTTTCAGCTCAATTAAGACTATTGTAATAGTGAAAGGCGGCCAAGCACTTCGTGGCACAAAAAATAACATTTATAAGGGTTTGGTTTGCAGAGCGCTCTACAGCAAGCAACAAAATCAATTCGAGCATCTCAGAGCTAGAACACTTCGAAATCAAATAAAGTAGAAATGCTAAACAACTGAATACTCGTATGGTATCTCAACAACTCTACGTAACAAAAAGGAAATAAAACATGATTATTAACAACAAAACCAGCTTCAGACACTAGAAACAAGCGTAGGATTTCTGCAAAGCCATAGACCTCTGCAGAACACTAAATCTACGAATTATGCTGACAAGGACACGCGCTTTCGGCATACCAACACGCAATGAGCTTAGGAATACTAAATATTCCCTAAGGAACGATGAGCCTCAGTGAAGCTGTGGTGGAGAATTCTCATCTGGATAATCGAAGCTGGGATTAGCCACAGATATCAACGTCTTGAGGTGTGCCAGGGATCTGCCTTGTAAGTGAGTCAGGTATTCGCCTTGACAGATCTTTGCTTGCACTTCCCTCTAAGTTTATGTTATGGTCTTACCAATTGTCGTACGGAGTATCGTGCTATGGAAGCGGGTGTTCAATATAACACTTCAACAACGACAAAATAGTGCATTTCTAATGTAGTTTGAACTCAGAAAGAGCTAGAGTAATCCACTTTTCAATTTAATAACTTTCAAGTCTAACGTAAGCCAAATTTGCTGGTAGGTTTCGTATGACAAACTCTAACCGTTGCAGCAAACGCTCTACCTGTAGAGTGAATGGAAACTTAATCGAATTTGATGTAGTATGTTCTACGACAGTCCTCAAATTTTCATTATCAAGGAACCAACTCAGATCATGTGAAACCTAGTCTTTGTTTAGGGCTTATTTTTATGTTATTTGTAATTATTGAGTATGAAAATGACGCTAGTTTTTTCATCACAACGGGCTTTTTCTATGTGTTAGTTCATATTGATCCCAACTGTTGCAAAAAGAAATATTGTAGCTTATCAATGATGCTGATATGTTATTTTATATCAGAAAGACTAGGCTTCTATTCATCAATTTATCTGAAAAAATGCAAAATAAAAATGTATGGCATCCTGTTATATAATTTTTTTTAGATTGATTTAAAAAATAACACAGGAGTTCAGTACCATGGCCTAATCGCGGAAGAAATGTTTGAATTTCCTCGACTGTTTTAACTATGTGTGTCAAAATTTTATAGTACGAAGTCAGTATGAACGTATTGAGCTCGTGAAAAAAACATAATACACCTATATTTTTAATCATTAGATTAGTGAGCTGGATGACTCGTAGGCTCCGCACAATATATGTAAACCATATATCGGATCCAGTTCCTATTAGATACTTTGTTCATTTAAAAAAAACATGAACACATAGAAATTGTTTTACATATATTTATTCAGATGTGATGAACGTAAATGAGTTACTTATAGATCTGAAAATGGTCAGCTTTTCATTTGTCTAACAAAGAAGGTATACAGAATACCCGTGTTTCCAATTCTCATGGCATAGTTAAGGAAAAGACTAACATTGGGAACAGAAACTCTGGTCAGTTAGAAAAAGTTTAACTGATGGGGAGAAGAATATCACGGACCAGCCTCCTTGTTCAGAGAGAGAAAATCATCTTCCAATGTCTTCATATGCAGCCAAGACTAATGAAGTAATTTATGAAAGCTGTGATTGTGGAGGGAGACTGTTCCAAATAAATATATTCAAAATTTTCTAACCTTAGTTATGATCAAAAATACGCTAGTATTTTTAATGGATCACTAATCGGAAAGTTCATGAAATGCGAGAACTTCTGGAGCTTGATGACTGACGTAAAAAAATACGATCATAAGACACTTTGGTGCAGTTGTGAAAAGATTTTTAGGGATTGATAACGTTGCAAACTACAACGATTTTGTAGACATTGTATGATAACTTTCATCTATTAGGCTGCAACTTGGGCAGCACGATTTGTTTCAAGATCCATCTCAATGAATTACCTGCTAATTAAGAAGACCCAAGCTATAAAACTGGCGAGTGTTTCCATCAAGATACAAAGGTTACAATGGAAAGATATTAAGGCCGATGGAACACTCATGATGGCCTCACTGTTGGAGCATTCAAAAAGAGTCAACACGAAACACTCCAGACGCTCTCCTAAACGAAATTTTGTTCCATGAATATGCGCTTTGGTTTCATCAGTTATGTTTGAAAATTAACTGGATGTAGTTTAAAAATAGCGACACTATCGTACATTTCATTGTGAGGTCAGATTCTTTTGACACAACTTATGATTTTCAGCTACAAGACTTGGTAAACTATCCTAACCAAGGAGAGCATTTCTGTAGGATATCATAAACTGGGGAAGTGCAATAAAATGAAAACTTATGAGTTCGACAAAAATTAATTTAATGTTTAAGTTTAGCACTTAAAAATTGGCTAAAAACCACCACAAATCCTCAGTCAACAAAAACTGTGTTGTTCAGTATTATTCTCACACTAAATATATTACACACTGCACGAGGTAAAACGTAACTTTGACTGATCTGAGCTATTAACTTTTTCGTATCCAAAGTTATCTTTGAAGATTGTTGTAGAGATTCCTTTGCATCTATCAACTGACTTGTTCGCAGACAACTCCTGTTGGAGAGTATACATTCCTCTTCAACGCAAAAATTTTCGCTTTCAAATCGAGAAATCAGCTTTATAGACACTTCGATGTGTCGATATCCCATCCCTGACTAGTGCCATGTTTTTTATTTGAATTCCATCTCAACGAATGTATTGATCTTCGTCACTCTTTCAATAGCTTCCAAACCTACAGACAATTGTGTGAGATGGTTGAACTCCTGCTGCAAGTTTTTGGGGCTGATGTTGGATTTTACTTCACCAGACCTTTCAGCTCCATATGATTCTTATATTGATTAGAGCGTTCTTTCATCAGTTTTTCGGTTATTCTAAATAAAATTAAAAAAGATTGTATTTATATTTTTAATTCTAACAATATCACCGTCAAGTGAAAATTTGATAACTCAAAAAGCTCTTTTGTGCAGTGATCTAACTAAAGCTGATACTCAAAGCACTGGACAGCGATAATTGTTGTGATTTTGAATGGCTACTAGAACTAATAATAGAAGATGGTACTGGAGAGCTTGTTTGGAGATTCAAAATTAATCATTTCATTATGAGTTGAAACATAGACGTTAGTATGGACCACAAATGAAAATACATTCTATCAAAAACAACTTGATACTGTTACTGTTTGTTACTCTCCAATACTGAAAAACATGTCTGAAAAAAGAAGGAAAAAATGTATTCAGTAAAATCAAATAATTCATTACGAGATGCATCACTTGTATTGACAAGTAGCAACAAGATTGTTATAAGCGATCGATATTCTAAACTCAAATTAATGAAGGTGGTGCTTTCAGGAATCTATGACGACGTGCGTTGGCATTATTCTTAGTTTCTAGGTAAAATTCAATTTCTGCATAAGAAAGACAATAGTTACAGTCAAAGTCTTTGAACATTTAGGTTATACAGGATCACTATGGAATCAATTTTTTGTGTTTTGGTAGACACAACCCACTACAGCTCACAAAAAAACCTGGATCTCACAGCGAGGAAAATGTGAAGTGATTGGAAAACTCAAACGAAAACGATCACCTCTCCACGAGAAACTGGTTGCAGGAAACACTGGTATCTCCTACGTCAGAAAAAGAAGAATGAAAAAGAAACGCAGCGATAATTTCTAGGACTATTCTACAATCAAGGACTACTATAAACTACAAGGACTACTATAGTAGTCCTTGTCTACAACTTATAACTTCCCAGTTTTGTGAACAGGTTTACGGATAAATGAAAATACAAATAAACGCCATCGTCGATAATGAACAGGCATTCTTGTGCTAGCTTTAAGATGGAAAAACATTAAAAATGAATAGCAGTCCAGTGCAAACAAAGTGACAAAGAATATCATCAATACGAGTCAGTGGTATCAGACACATGGTAACCAATATATAGAACTGCAATCAGGTGGACTATGGAAGCCTTGAGTTAGCAAGATTCCTTTACCAAGGAAGACCCACTTCGTAGTAAGCCAAAGTTCAGATTAAAAATGTTAAACTGAAGTGTCTTTGCTGGCTGAATATCAATGTTTACTAGTGTCTTGCTAGCTAACCTTCAACTTAAACCCAATGTATTTTTTTAGAAAGGGATATGTTAAAACTGATTTAGTGTGTTCGAAGTCAAGTTGGAAAATAACAGTTGTCTTATTAAAAAAATTTATAGCTAATGCATTGTAGGATACGAGGGAATCATGCATGCAAAATGGTACCTTTGTACGTACATATATCTTACACAAGATGCACAGAAATTGTGCTGTCCAGCAATGCACTTGGAAGTAAATATTAACAATAATTGATGCAAGCCTTATGAATACCATTTAGCTGCACTTTGAAAATGTATGGTCACTATTTGAATAGTTTACGCAAGCTCGTCCAGCTGATATTTTTCTTTCAATGGCTCGGTACGTTTCAGATTTTAAAAGTAAAGTGTTTCCAGTATGATACAACCATAACAAACATTTCTTAGAGAATTGGCGAGTACATACATGACCCTTTGAATCTTCGAAGGGTTCAAAGTCTCACAGACACGATGAAAGACGATCCTCTCCAGTCTACCTCCTGGAGGGACACGGATACACTAGTCGATGTAACACAGAATGGAACAAAAGGCATCTTGAAACAGATGAAAAAAATCTGGAACTTAATGTAACATGAAAATCCCCAAAAGCATATGCATTTAGATACTAGTATGTTAAGTTCCATTTTGAAAATGACTCACAATGTAGGGTAAAAAATTATACAAATATTTCTCACGCTACATATTCGCAGCAAATTACGTGATGGAATCTATTGGAAATATACGTGTGGTAAGAGCCATGAACATATACCTCAAAGGACATTCTTCACCTCTTCTAAATAGCAATAATGAATCTGTTCATATTCAATCTGCGGAGGAGGCTTTACGGTCAAACACTGGTAGCTGCCGCCCACACACGCCGCTTCTAACACAAGCCGTCTCTTGTCTGTAGCTCTTATTGACAAGTCAATATATTTGGCTGTCGATATATTGCATGGATTTATATACATGGGTTATGAGACCCTCGAGCTTGGCCGTAGTATTGAGTCGTACTTCGTCTAATGGAGTTAGAAGGGATACCAAACGAGCACTCTGGTTCGTTGGCATTTAGTTCTAATAGCTAAAGTTCATTGATCACCTTCTCGATACTACAACTTTTCTGCTCTTGCATAGCTCCCATTATAAACTGCTGAAAATTTGCTCATTTAAAAATATAGAAATTTGTGTACTCAAAAACATGATGTTTTATACACAAGAAGCCAACATTTTAATATGAGCGAGAACAGTCTATTTACTGTCTCGTAAGTTTGTTACTGACGCAAGAATTTCATTGCATGTAAGCGTGTGATGATAGGAGAAGAAGAAAATCTGCTCGGATCATGACGGATAGATATTCATTCCAGTTAACAATTAAGATTATTCTAGTTTCTTCAAGGAATTCGTAAAAACAAAGGCTAGACACCAGTAGCAGCAACAGAGGAATAATTTTTCGGATATATGAAAAGTTCTAAAGTTTTTTAATGTCTTATAATAGTTCTGTTTGTAGACGAACTTTATTTGCTCACATCCCTTCCCTACATTGTCATTCCTTCAAAACTTCCCGTCACTGCACATACAGCACCTCATTCTTATGTTTACTCCCTCAAACAGTTGCTGTGAACACTCTCATCTGAGGAACAGTTCACAGTCAAAGAAGTAGAGGTCAAGTTTTCCAGTGCAGTGAAAGAGAATCAGAATTTGCTTCAATTGTGTGAAAGAGAATCAGAAGTTGCTTCGGTTTTGTGGAAAAGAACCAAAAGTTATTGTGCTGATCGATAAATGGAGTATGCTTCAAAACTTTAAAAATACAGGACTTCACTCCTTTGTTTTCACTAGTGACTTAGGTATTCTATTCGAAGGAACCTTGACGCACTTGATTTTAAATCTACAGCGATAAATTTTCTTTCTTTCTTTCTTTCAAGTGTTAATTCACGTGAGCCATATTCAGCCACCAGTGTCAAGTTTTTTGTCTCCCAGAAGGAACTTCACCATCACATTTCAGTTATTATGGGTCTTGTAATTGTTATAAATCAAACGTCTATAATGCTCATTGGTATTTGCAATTCGATGGAAAACTAATTAGATTTTAGATACTATTTTCCACCTGTATTTTCCACCAGTGCGACAAAATATAGAGAACTGCTCTGGTTAGGATTCTAAATTCTAGAAAATCATAACGGGTGAGGAAAACTGATACATTAGTACTTGTTCTATTAATATCTATTGCAATTAATTGCGACATTAATGCACGTCAACTATAGTTGTAATTTTTGTATTGATGTGTCTCTGAATTTTGAATAGTAACATTTTAGTTGATACTTGAAACTTGTTACGCCCCCTTTGCATTTATCTCGTTAGTTCTCATGAGTCTGTTTCAATAACGAAGCCCATTAATTCAGGTTTCCATTAAATTCTGCATTGAGAGATTAATTCCGCACGTCTTAATTACGTGCTTCCTAATTAACTTCGATAAATGAGATCTTAAAATAGCAAAGTCAAGCCTCATTATGCACTCGACTTCATTTCTTCAGTCGAGTATAATATCACGCCATGCTAGGATTTATTGTTCAATTTTTCGTAGTATTCTTGATAGGATTTTTTCCTTGTTTTTGAAGACAACACAGAGCAAGATGTAGACCTTGAACTCGTAGCCTAGGAATATTCCTAAGCACTTTAGCTTTTTCAAGTTTTTTTCGAGCAATGACATGTACCATCAATCATAGTTTAGATTTTAGGCACTTACTTCACCTGTTATAAAGCAATGTCCAAACTCTCAATTTCTGCTTAACAACACATCACAACGTCACATATTCCTTCTGCATCCATTCTACGCGTATCGTTCAAATTTTCTTGCTTTAGCGATCAAAGAAAGAATCACAGTTCACAAAAAACTTCCGATTTAGACTTTTTATTTTATAATACAGAAAATGTTCAAAAAAAGTTGAATTTAATCCTGCTTACGGTGTATATTTTAGCTTCCAGCCTGACACCTCTCTTCATGTTGACAACACACGGAGTTGTGTTCATTGTTCCAAGTTGAAGGATTCGTTAAAAGGAAAATATGTTTCTGAACTAGAAAAAAAGTACGATAAATTCATCACAGTACTACCAATTTTTTTCCTAAAAAAAGTTAAGTTATACCAGTAAAGTGATTTTTAGTAGCCTGTTAACAAGGAAATGATTTTCCGGTTGTGGATGTCAAACCATTTCGATGATTGGCAAAGCTGGCAAGATCTCGCTTAAACTTTTTGGAATTGCATTAACATTTACTCGTTCGCTACAGAACAAGAAAAGTGCGCTCTGCTCATTCCAGTTCAACTTAAAATATGATAGCTGGTCTCGGTTTTCTCCTCTCCAGGTATCCTATTCGATAGCAATTGCATGCAGAAAACGATGTAAACCTGAATGGAGCTTTCCTCGTACACGCCCAATGATCATTTTCTGACACTACAATTATCATAGAATGCTAACTCTATGTACTGAAAAGTTTTAGCAGCGAAGTTGTCAGAACGCGTGTGGCTAGAAGGAAGTACAGAAACCGCCACCTAGAACATTCATAAGTGTGCGTGTAGGCAAAATTTGCTTGCATCAAATAATACTCCTTTGTAGGGGACAATTTGTTACATTGCTTACGGAATCATAAAAGGCTCAGACTAAAATGCTCCGTTCTTACTGCAATATTAAATAATCTATAAAATGTTTCAGTTTTCTAGAGGCTTTAAAACCAACATAAACGTAAAAATCGCCACAACACATGCGAGATTCAGCAAGCCTGCAGCTCTGAAGTTCACCTAAAATCAATTCATGATTTAAATCTCCTGCTTGTGTCGCTCGCATCAACAAACTAATTGGCTCCAGATATGATTAATAACTCTGACAAATAAGTAAAGGCCAGAGTGCTATTATAAGGAAAATAGGATGTTATTTATAAGCATTACTCAGTAGCAAAATCTCGCGGCCAAAAACATTGGGGGAAAAAGCATCGAGAAGTTGTTTCAGAATATTACAGTAGAATGTGTAGGCAGAGTGTTACTTTATTTTTTTCAATATTTAATTGCCAATTTATTGAAGAATTTATAAGAAATAAAACACCTTTCTCAGGCTCAAGTGACTGAGTTGATAGTACTATCATACTATGCGATGCCTTAGTCCATTAGTAATCTCCAGTAAAATACTCTATAAGTGCCAGTATTTCAAAAAAACAAAACTTCTAAAATATTGTAGACCGAAATATTATTTTAGACAGTAACACAAAGTTGTCACTCCAATTACTAAAATGAATTACAGAAAAGGTCACCAAACTACCAAAGAAACTCGAATGTGTTACAGGTCTTGAAACAACAAGGACGGTTTCTCATGAACGTAAAGACGAGAAATGTTGACGGAATGTTGTGAGTTAATATTGCATTACATGTGCAATATTAATGGAAAATATTCCTTCACTAACTGAAAGCTTTCAGAGTTTTCTGTACCTGTAACAGTTTTTTTTAATAGTAGCGTAAACAAGAGCGACGATACGGTAGTTAAGGTGCAATATCGTAATATATTGGAAATTATTTCTACAAGGGGAGTAAATTCTCTGTTGAGTTCCTAGTCACGAGGATTACTGTTCCCAAATAAAACTAAAAGATACATGAACTAAAACTTAATCGGAACGAACTTTATCCAGCCTTTAAATTTTTTGTGTAACATAAATTCATAAAACAATTATTCTGAAAACAAGACGAACTATTGGTATTGAACTTGTACTTCTATTTCAAATTTCCCGTGCAATGAGTCGGAGTTTCTCGATGGCTTTCACTGGAGCGTAAACTTGATCTCGCGCGAGGGCCCTCAAGGGGAAATCGATGAATTGGCCAGCGAGCTCAAATTATTTCGTGCTGATGATCTCATTGGAATATGATTTGAATGAAAAGGCATGAAATGTCAGTCGTTGCTGATGCAATTAGCGGTGCCAGTACTGCACCAGGCTGTCATTATACAACACTTCTGTTAATGGAGGCTTGTGTTTCATTGCGAACACCCTAGCGATGGGCACAGGGCAGGGCACTAGATGCTGCTGCTCGAACAGAGAGGAGGTACTGGTGCCGTGTACCGGGTGGTGCCGTGTACCGGGTGGTGCCGTGT